>VTPC01003905.1:26488-52937 GCA_011009095.1 Ignelater luminosus
AAATTCAAAGGTGTTGAATGGAAATGAACATTTATCTATGACTGTTGTGTATAAATGTTCATTTCCAACACAGTAGTTAAAAAAAATAGTGGACTAGAAAAGTTGTGACGTTATTTAGAGGATGGTACAACCTGAATGTTTTTAAATAGAGTTCCCTGTGTAAAAGCCCATAAGATATTTATTTTTTAATTAATGGGGACATCCATAATTGACTTTTTTTATATTTTTGCAAGTATAGGTTGTTTTAAAATGATTAGTGTATGAAATTTCAGAATACTCGATTTTATACAACAGCAAACGCAAAACAAAGTAAAATTTCAAAATGTACCAATGACCAATCAAAACATAGATGGACGTGTCCACAAAATTTCATTGGTTAATAGTTGACACTGATTGACAGTATAATGCCAGATTCTGATTGGTTGATGGCACATTTTTAAATTTTAAAACTGATTTATACCATTTCTGAACAATATGAGGCCTTTATGGTGATGCTGATCACTGTATGGGAGTTTGCTAAGCTTAAATATTGGGTATCAATGACAAAAATCTCACCATTTCACTACATGAAACTTTCCCATTGTGCAGCAGCATATTTCAATGTATATCTAGTTAGCAATTTGATAAGGGTTAGTTTCTTATTACGATTTCCTTCAGAAATTCAATATCAATATAATTTCATAATATAAACATATCAGTTCTGATATATTTTTTCATCATAAAATAAAAAACCAATCATGATAAGAAACTTATGATCATAATAATTTATAGCAAAAACATTTGCCATAATACATTTCTATAATTTGAAATTGAATTTTTTAAATTTTTTGCATCCTTTGTTTCTAAAAAGATACATTTAAATAAAAGAACATACTAGATACATCATTCTAAGCCTACAAATTTAATTCAGCAACATGATAATAATAGTACGTTTTAGGCAGTGCAGTTCCAAGTTATCAGCTTATTAAAATTGTGGAATGTACAATATAACTCATTATAATTTATCTTTATCAATTATCATATTCCATACTAATAATATTCATTTTTTACCGCACCGAATCTAATTTGTAATTTTTTAACAATAATGTGCATCATTTCATATCTAACATCCATTTTTAAGGCTTTTTCCAAGTATTATTAGTTTTGTTATTTTGTAAGTGTATCAACTGTTTAAGGAAATAAAACACTTTTATCAATATAGGTCAGATTGAAGCAGATCATAAATTGAGAGTTTTAATTAAACATTATCAATTGTAAATAAATTCTGTAAAAACAGCAGTTAGTGCCTTTATCAATTAACATAAAATTTGCATTTTCTAGCCAGCACTTTATTGCAATAATGATATATGCATAATTAGTTACTAATAGACTTACTTATATGTGGATAACACGCTTTGGAGAATAGTAGTCCCTGCACCATCTTTAATAGTTATAATGAACTGATTAGCATCTACTGTGTTATATTCATATACCCCAGGTTTTAATTGATATCTACAAAATTCTCCCCGAAACCCTCTCCCAATACTTCCTGTTCCTATACCTCCAATAGGAACCCCTGCAAATCCTAAACCTTTAAAACCAACCAAGATTAATCAAATAAATTACACATACCATAGATTTGCTTTCCATTTAATAGTTTCACATAATTCATAATAGGTACACGCCCATGCCATACATGTTTTAAATAGTATATAATATACCTAAAAGCAATGCTTTTGCAATATTTCTTAGATTTAATTCGAAACATAACCAATAAAACCATCAGTTACCTACCGCAGTATTAGAGGAAGCAAATTCCATAATTGCTTTAATCTTATTGAATTTTTTTGAGCCCATTTCTCTGGATAAACATGATCTAATTTCAATTTTAAACCATATCTTGGTATACAATTATTCTGTTCCATTGTTTTGTTTAAATTTTCATTTCCACTGCTATACACGGAGGCAACGAAATGTTCGCTCACGAACAAGAAGAACCGTAAGAACTACTGCGGCTATCGCTTTATGTTACTTGCACTACTTTAAAATATACAATAGGAATTCTACACATGTACTTTGAACTTTATTTTTTTTTAAATGTAATTGCCATAAACACTCATATCTGCACTTGATGTAATTCCTGTAATATCATTCTATATCTTGGTATACTATTTAACACTTATATAATCGAAACTATTGTAATTGCTTATCTATAATAAATTTATAGTTAAAAGATTTAGTGCGATCTCCTTTAAGTAGCCTCTTAAAAAGCAATAAAATTTCTTGCTCTACTTTTATTGCTTCGTGTATATGTAGATATCTAATCTTTTAAAATCATTTGTAGGATTAGATAGCTATCTAATAAAATATCTTTTAATGTGATCAATATGATGTATTCAAAATAACTCTTAACATAGTAAGAGTAATGTGTGATCAAAAAATAATAAGGTCAGGTAGTCTTGACAACTACGAACTTGTCAGACAGAAAAAAGAAGAGAAAAGTCGAAGTGTTTCATTCCTACTGATTCAATATATATTTCATTCAAAAGTTACAATAAGGATCAGGGTAAGCATGGAATATATAAGAGGTAATCAAGAATGTATAGTCAGGTAATGCCAGAGCGTACCGAGCAAAGATATAGTAGGTACAGTTCGTCACAGCAGGGTGTCATAAATCCGCTTGCCTGAGAAGACCTTTCCCTAATATTGACACAGGGCTGTATATATATTGATGTATTGCCAGGGTCAGATTTACTCTGGTGGGGGCGTCCAGGCAACAATTGAGGGTGGCCCCCATGTAAAGGCAGAATTTAACTTTTCATCGATTTTTATAAGAAGCAGTTACAGTAATGAGATAATGATAAAATGTTTCAATAATTTATAATTAAGTTAGCTTTCATTTCCAGACTTCAATTTGGCGCAAATTTTAACAACAGACTGTATATTGTAAATATTATTGCAAAGAATTAGTAAATTTGTTCTTTTCTATCTCTGTTTATTAATCTTTATTCTTTATAATGCAAACATAAAATTTTTTGATGGAGGCCCTATTTTGGTGGAAGCCCCTAGGCACTGCCTCAATTGCCTACACGGTAAATACAACCCTGGGTATTGCAGGTACATTTCTACTTTTGTAAATATTTTTAAACTAAAGTGCCATTGTTGCATTTATTGAATTTTATGAGGGATCCGCTGTAAAATACTCACGAAGTCGTAAACGCACTATATCTTTGGGAGTACTATAATATTGAAACAAGTACAGTCTTTATCAAATTAAATGAGAATCTGGATTTAAATTGTATAATAATTACTGTACTGTATAGGTTTTTCTTATAATGATGTATTGTAAATTTAAGAATACACGTATCTAAACAGTTGATGTTTCTGTTTATTGTAATGGAAACATACAATGCGCAACAATTATTAAGCAATTTAGATCTTTCAGATTCTCATTTAATTTGCCAAAAGCTGTAGATACGTCGTATTCGTATAATATAATAACCCTATTTTTAAACCTTGATTCGGTCAATGGCCAAACTAACCCTAGTCGATACGCACTAATCAATGACTGACTCATAAAAATAAGTGAGCAATGAAATTTTAAAGATCAAATTCAACAAATGCGTGACGTAATCAATGCGTTTGCCATATAAAAATTTCCACTTGTCATCTGGAAATTCTTAGTTAAGAAAGATTTTTCATTGTCCCTTCACAGTTTTCGTAATTTTGAACATTAATTTACTGATGTTTTTGTTTTCTCAGAAAGATTCAGGACATTTTTATCAACTACCATGAAAATAATTATTTCAGTGCTAATTATTTCCATGATTATTTTGAGTATAGGGTTAATCCGGTTTAACTTTCGTAAACGCTTTTTATAAAACGGCAAATTTTGCTGTTTGACTGCAACATGTACGATACAGAGTAATTTCCAAATCTCGTACACGCGACCTTCGATGCGCAAAAAACAAATTTTAGCCGAAGGCCCTAGAGTTCAAGCTAAAAACGTTGTTAATCGTTTTGTGTTATTCTTGTTTAAGTTGTTGGTGCGTTCAGTTGTCAAGTTGTTTGCCTTTTGTTTGTTAGCGGTCCAGAGTCCTTGCCATTCATTGCGATGCTATTGATAATTTTAAACTATTTTATTTTCCTTCAAAACAAAACTGAACCTAATCTAAAATAACTGCTAACGTAAGGGCGAATGTTTTTGGAAAGACATGATTTTTACAATTTTCTTTCTCTTTTTTATGCAGTAAGCTCTACCTTTTGCGCATTTTGCGTGTCATGGGAAACTACTATACATGCCATTATTAAAACAAAATAATATGAATCTCAATTCTCTTAAATTTTCTTTTTTGGATATTGACCCAATAAAAGACTTTTTATTCACTATACCTCCTAATAAAAACGCCAAACCTATTGAAGAATCCACCGTTCTCGTAGCCATACCATAACTATAAGAATTTTAAATGAATAAAGTGGTTCATAATTCACTAGTGAGCAGGATCTAGAACCAGAAAAGAGCCGAAATCGATTACATTTAACAGAACCGAAATTGAAACCGAAACCTTTTTTGTAGTCTTTGTCAAATTTAGAACCGGAACCGAAACCCTTACAATTTACAGTAGGAACCGGTACTTTTCAGTTCCGAATTTCGTTTTCGCGACTTTGTATGTATGAATATGTCGCTTTAAAACCGATATTTCTTATTTTTTGGCCATACTAGAAAAAGTAGTGACGTTATTGAAATTTTTTTCTAAACGGCAACGTTGCATTTTTTCGTGTTTTTTGGTAGAACTAGAAACTTGCGCTTGATGTATTACTTCACGAGTTACACGTCCAATTTCGTCACGGATTCAACCCTTCAGCTCTTCCAAATTGTGAGGTCTGGTCTGATAGACTTTATTACACTTAAGGTAACCCCACAAGAAAAAGTCGAACGGCATCATATCCGGCAATCTTGCAGTGCAGGCCATTCTACACCTCCTAATCAATTTATTTAGTAATACTTCGTTTAGATATCTCCAAACTGGAGCAGCATAATGTAGCGGAGCACCATTTTGCTGATATCATAGAGTATTGCTAGGTCTTCGTTGGTTGGAAGCAAGACCGCTAGATCCCGTTAAAGCCTTTTCACATGGCAACATTTAATTTAACGTTATAACTATACAATGGTTATATCAAATAATTTATTTTTCAATAAAAATTAAGCAATTGTTTCTTACTTTTCGTTACCTTCCTTTTGTGGCTCTGAACTCATTTGAAGTAGTACACGTTTAGAGCACTTTTTCTCTTATGTAATCTATGAGAACTCTGATGTTACTACAGGTACGTTCGTTTATGTTGTTCTTAAAACTCGGAGTGCTCCGCTTGTTGTAAAAGCCGTTCGTTTTTTGCGATCGAGTTAACAGAGGGCGCTGTTATACAGAAAATTTCTAGCTCTACCAGAAATCAACGAAAAAACTACAACGTTGCCATTTAAGAAAAAACCGTTAATGTCACTACTTTTTCCAATATGACCGAAAAATGAGAAACATCGGTTTAAAAGATGAATTTTTATTGAAATCACTATACGTGTCCCAGCGATTTTTCGAAAAATTGCTATTACCGGTTTTATACCCATTATTCCATTTAAATGGACCGCACTGTATAATTAAGTGCCCTGTAGGAGGCCTACTCCTGACATAAGAAACAGCATGGCTTCCATCTAGGTTTCTTGAATTCTTTCTTTTACAGCTATAATGGGACTACATTATGATATAGTGATTATTCTATTTAAAAATTGCACCTAAAACATTATCGAAATTAACGAATGTTGCAACAAAAATTTGAATTGTCATATTTGTTTATGCTAAAAAAGTTTCAAAATCCTAATTTTGCAATTTCGTCCAGAATTGTAACCCTTCATTAAAATTAACGACTGTTGTGATAAAAATTTGAATTATCATCTTTGTTTATACTAAAAAAAGTTTCAAAATCCTAATTCTGAAATTTCATCCAGAATTGTAACCCTTTTATCTCAAAAGGTTTCTATAGTCTCTGGCTCTCTGCTAGTGAGTTAAAAACCATAGTTCACTTGGCATAATAATTTATTTATATCATATTACTGAAAAATAATTAAAATGTAAAAATCGCTATGTCTAACACTGATCAAATTTATCGTATACTCGTATCTCTATGCAGTTATCCATGCTCACTATGCAACACAATATTCCTACCAGTTAATTGCTTTTTACAGAACAGTAAGCAGTTGCCTTAAGATTTTATTTATTTTACAGTAAATTGAAAGAGAGGGAGACAGAGAAAATCAGATCTTTTCCTTTCCTAACTTTAATCCTTAATCCATTTAGATCATTTTCTTAAAAGATTAGTTCAGCATTTGCATAACCACTTTAGAAAAATTACTGATTCTTGTTGTTTACTGCCCTTTTATCAATAAACTTTCTTAAGTTAGCATTAGTTACACAAATTAACTTTCTTTTATTCAATAATTAATTTACACACGTACAAGTGCTTTTAATATCTTATACAAAAAGCAGCTCATGAGAACATAAGAAAATAGTCTTAAAAATACAAACATAACAATATTAATAATATTTTTATTTAACCAATAAAGTTCATGACAACAAGATGTAAAATAGCGTGAGCAAATATGAAATCAGCAAATCCTCGTTCGGGGCTAATACCATAGAATTGGTTTTTATTTTCAGGGTTAACTTGGAGACGGAGACAAACTGAAATTATTTAACTAATTAGTACACTTACAAGTAATTTAAAGCAGTGATATTCAACTTTTTTTCTTTATCTGTACCCCCCAAAAATAATTTCATTCATTCTCGTATCTTCACATACAAAATCTTACAAATTTGAAACTAAATAAGATATATATGCAAAACTGTCATTATTTACAAATTTAGACTGGCATTTCAATGAGATGACTTCACCTGTGTACCCATGAGGGAGCTTCACATACTCCCAGTTGAATACCACTGATTTATATTAATAGAATAGTACACATGCATGGTAAGTACACATGCGCTCTATCTGCAAGTTGATATAACTATCAAGTAAAGGCTTTATCTTGATTCTATTTTATGAAAAATAACAGTTGCAACACTTAACAAGCATGTGCACTATGCCACTGATCAATATTTATAATAATATGCAAATTGATAAGCAACACGCAGTTATATTAAATCGCAGTGTTCTATAAGAAAGAACCTTACATAAGATAGGTTCAGTTTAATTACTGTGGAACACTATATTTTGCTGCAATATTTTAAGTGGGAATGTAACTAAGTTCACAATTCCGAAATTCGAGGTTACATTGTGAGAATTGAACCGGTATGGCCCACTGCAAGTATAGTAATATAACAGGTGTTCTATCAACAACATTATCTTATGTATAAATTACATTATTACCTGCTAAGACAAAACTGCTCACACATGAGATAAATCCACTCAAAAATGAATTAAATGGAAACGTGCCTACCAAGAGGCAGTAAACAAACTGTACAACACCTGTTAACAATATGTATAATAAATAAGCGTCAATAATCTTGAGCTTTTTAGGTGTTTTGGTGCTATACTCGTTGTAGAATTTTGTAATTACAGCTCCAATTTTTGCCATTTTAATTAATTATTTTCGTCTAAACTTCCAAACCGGCTATTAATGACACGCACACAGCTGTGAAGTTGGCTATTCTATATCATCCAATGACGTTCACTAACGTCAATTTTTTATAATCAAAACATCATTTTGTTATTCCAGTGGTTCTTACACCTCTCGCAAATTGTAAGAATTTAATACAGGAAGGAAATTAAACATTACGTATCGTTTTTATTATTCACTTACGAGACATATCACTAATTATCTGAAAATGCAACGAATGTGTAATAATAAATAATTATTAGATTATATTATTACATTTTTATATACTTTTTTAAATATAATTTAATACTTCTATTGGTAAGCACTGATTTACGAATGGTAGTATTATCTAGGCATTAGTTTCTAATTTCATGGTTGTTTGGACAGTTTGATTTTGAGGTTAAGTGACAGTATTTTTAACTCAAGTCATAATAATGCAAAAATATGAAAAATTAGAGAAAATCGGTGAAGGAACATATGGAACAGTGTTCAAAGCAAAAAACCGAGAAACTCATGAAATTGTAGCTTTGAAACGAGTTCGACTAGATGATGACGATGAAGGTGTTCCATCATCTGCTTTAAGAGAAATTTGTTTGTTAAAGGAACTGAAACACAAGAATATTGTACGTTTATATGATGTGTTACATAGTGACAAAAAGCTGACATTAGTGTTTGAACACTGCGACCAAGATTTAAAAAAATACTTTGATAGTTTAAATGGGGATATAGATTTAGACATAGTAAAGTCATTTATGTATCAACTTTTAAGGGGGTTGGCGTTTTGTCACAGTCACAATGTACTGCATAGGGACTTAAAACCACAGAATCTGCTAATTAATAAAAATGGTGAATTAAAATTAGCTGATTTTGGTTTAGCTAGAGCTTTTGGTATACCAGTCAAATGTTATTCTGCTGAAGTTGTTACATTATGGTATAGACCTCCTGATGTTTTATTTGGTGCCAAATTGTATACAACATCTATTGATATGTGGTCTGCTGGATGTATTTTTGCAGAGCTTGCCAATGCAGGTATAGATTTTTTTTAATTTTTATGTATTGCCATTTCATATATATTTGTATTCATTTTTAGGTAGGCCTCTTTTCCCTGGTTCGGATGTAGATGACCAGCTTAGAAGAATATTTAAACTTCTTGGCACACCAACAGAAGAGACTTGGAGTGGCATGACTCAGCTTCCTGATTATAAACCATTTCCACTGTATCAGCCTAGTATGAGTCTTACACAGGTATAGTTTATTATTTCAAATACAGAAATCAGAATTGCATTATTCTTTTAATTTAGGTTGTTCCAAAACTGGGTAGTAGAGGACGTGATTTACTTCAAAGACTATTAGTTTGTAATCCTATGCAAAGAATGTCAGCGGATGATGCTATGTCACATACATATTTTAATGATCTCAATCCTGCTATTAAAAATGATAGATGTTAGAAGAATGTAAGGTAAATTTAGGTGAATGGACATTATGTTCGTTTCCACTGTGTGAAAGATAAAAAAATGTGTTTTAAAAACAGGCAGTGGTGAACTGGCTATCTGTAAGTTCATATGTGTTGTGATTTTATTGTGTAAGTCATGTTAATTAAGGCTTAAAACAGTAGCTTAATAAGTGAAATACCTAAATAGGGTATTAATTAATTCAGCATTAATGTAAAAATATTCACATCCAGGCCAGTCAAATGAGATATTTAAGGGTGAACTAATTGGACAAAACTGTTAAAAATTGATTGACTTGGAGGTTTATAAGGGATTCATTTTTTTCAAAACTCACATTAATGTTTTTATTCTCCCTTATTGCTGAACCCTCACAGAGTTGACAAAAACAAAATTAATTCTTTATAAAGGCCCACTAGTCAATCGATTTTCAGCATTTTCATCCATTTCAAAATTACTTCTGTGTTAAAACCTAAAATAATCTTATTTGATTGGTCTAATAAATTGAAAAGTGTGAAAAAGTAATATTATATAGGGTGAGTCTGAGAGCAAACTCACTCCTTCGCATCCTTTATTGAACTGATTGAAATAACATTTTCCATGTATAGATTACTTGTATTGCTTTATATTTTGTGTGCGACCAGGTCAGTGGAAATGGTGAGAACTTTAATAGAACACTTGTATATTTGGAATTTACATAAAATTTTGAATTCGTGCATTTTGATTGCACTTAATATTATCCATAATTTTTTTATTCCAAGTAGTAATGAACCATAAATTAGTTTTCACTAGTCCTTGGATAAATGAAAAATCATTTTGTGCATCTGGAAACTTCAAAATATGACTCTCAAAATAACTCAACTTTTTCAAATAGGAACATGGAGTGACAATTGTTGATATCTCACTAATTTTCTTTAGAACATTTTTGTACAGTACCATCTTTAATCTTTAAGCTAGAAATTAGTAATAAACCAAAGATACTTAATGTGCTTATTAAGCTTTACATTCATCATCACATGTATGTATATTGTCATCGTCAAATTAATAAAAATCAAAATATTCCAGCTTATAAAAAATTACTTTTTCTGAGTTATGTAATAATACATATTATTTTGGTTTATAAAGAAAGTGAAATAGCTAGATGCAGAATCCACTGTGATTTATTACATCTTCTGAATGCCAACTGAATTACCCAAAATGTACCCTAGTAATAAATAAGCATTTTGGTTTGTTTTTTGGGGTTAATTTTGAAAACAAAAAAGGTAGGTTGAATTCTTTTTGATTATTAATGAGCATTAAAATACACAACTTTGTTCCAGTTTAATTAACCTTGTATCTCTTATAGTTTCCCAGATCCCAATGGCAAACCTTGAATTTGAATAACTCCTATACAGTCTGTTTGTTCCTTGGTTTGTTCAAACAGGGCTAAATCCGTATCTTTGTTACTATCTATGACAGTGATGGATTTAGGCTTAGGCCCGCAAGGCCTGTGCCTAGGGCGCCAAAATTTGAGAGACGATAAAAATTCGAGATTCATGGAGTTTTCCTGTGACTATGAAAAAATTGTATTTCACAAAATATTATTTTTTCCATCAGAGAATTATACCTCAACATGGTTAAGTATCTAATTATTGAAATAAAAAAAATATCAATTGACCAATTGAAAATTTTGGGAATTATAATAATATAAAGAAATTGAATAAACTTTTCTCAACTCTTTGTCTTTTGACACAACAATTGTTTTTTTATATTTTTTATTATTACACAGGGTGTCCCATAAATGCCAATAAAGCTTTAGATAGCAGCCTTCCTCAACCTCTTAAGATGCCAAAATTGAAAACACGAAAGTTCCAACGTACTTAGATTTGCCACATGAACCAAAAACAGAAACTTAAACTTGGCAATGCTGCTACAGGCAAATACAAAATTATTCGAATACAGGAACCAAACCTCCAACACGTATTTATTAAAGAATTCCTATATGCAGATGATTTATTACTCCTAGCACCAAGTAACAGAGAATTACAAGAAACAATTTTAAGATGGAAAAAGTCCTTGGAAGAATATGGCATGAATATTAACCTGAATAAAACCGAAGTGATGGTAATAGCTAACATACAGGAAACAGTGGATGTTAACGTAAATGGACAAAAACTAAAACAAACTAATATATTGAAGTACTTGGGAGCCATGTTCGATTGCAAAGGAGATATAGAAAATGATGTAAATAACAGACTGAAAAACCCAACTGGACTATTTAATGCGCTGAAGAAAACTTTTTTTCGGAAAAGAGAAATAAATAAGAACACAAAAGTAAAGATTTATAAAGCGGTATTTATTGCAATGTTAATAATATGGCAGTGAGTCCTGAACTCTAAGTGATAAAATGAAATCTAAAATCCAAGCTGCTGAGATGAGACTACTCAGATGTATAGGAGTGTATAGAAGTGACAAACTAAGAAATGTGACTATTCGAGTGAGGCTGGAAGTGACGCCGCTATTAAAAATAATTGAATGGAGACAGTTACAGTAGTTGTAGTGCAAATGACAAATGACAATAGGGTGAAAGTGTAACTGTTGTTTCAACAGATTCATTTGTTGAATTCGTAATGGCTTTATTTGGATTCGATTCTTTGGTTTCTGTTATTTAATGTTAAAGATGTTAACTTCTGACCACTTGTACAAGAAAACTAAGCTGAGGAGAAATTTTCTTTTGCAGATTTGCAATAAGCACTGATAGAAGAACATGCTTACCTGAAGCTTTATTGACATTTACGAAACACCCTGTATAAAATATACAAGGAAATGGCGGGAAAAACTACAGTATGCTACTCTGTGCTCAAAAATAAGAAGAAATTTCCTATACTAATTTGGCCTTAACTGTCTATTTTTCAAGACATTAGCAATTAAAACTTTATAAATTTGGCAACATGGTACGTTTAAAGGAGTAAGTAGGCGAGTTGTACTTGCAATCTCATATCTTAGTTACCATTGTTAATAACGTGTAACGTTGTAAAATTTTCAAAAGGCATTTCTTGCAAGGAATTTACCATTTTAAGAAGTGGATTACTAATACCCTAGTACAAAAAAAACTATAAACGGTACATAATGAGTGTTTTTTACGTTTAAACTCTGTTTAAATATTATTATTTTGTTGTTTTTATTAAGAATGCGGAATCAACTAAGCAATTTACGACTTCCAACAACTTCTTCAAGATAGTGTTAACAGCAAAATGGTATAGAGGTTTTCTGTTTATTTTTTACCGTAGAATAACGTACTGAAGTTTTTCCGCCATTTCCTCTACATCCTGTGTACACCTTTAAAAAACGAAAAGGGTGCTGTATCAAAATAGGCCTGGGCGCAATCAAACCTAAATCCGCTTCTGATCTGTGATAGAGTAAGAAACCCCGAATAAAAGATGAATGACTCAAATCAGCTGACTAGATGGTAAATGTGAGATTCTGATGTGTTTTCCCGATAGGAGGCGGTAGTCAACTTTGTTTTCTTAGATGGCATGATATATTTTTTTCTTCCTCCGCATTCCCAGATAAACAATTCTAGAATTGATAAGCCAGGTAGCCTAGCTGGCTAAAGGATAGGGTTACTGTTTGCTATCCATATTTGAAATTTAAGATGCTCTGAGCATTTCTTCCTTTAGGAGAAGGGGCTCCATCTTGTTGATGCCATAGTTCATCACCACTAGGATGTCTTCTAGATGAACGCAGAATTTCCAATGTCTACCTTTTTTTGTAATTACATGATAATTCAATAAATATTTGTTTATTTCTGGAATTTTGTTATGTAAGTCTATAATATTACATATTTAGAAAGAGAGGAAAATTCTCTATTTAAGAAAAAAAGTTGACTACTGCTCCCTAGAGGGATAACGCAATATCAAGATTTCATGTTTACCATCTGGTTGCCTAATTTGCAACATTCATTTTTTATCCAAGGTTTTTTACTCTATTGTGGATGTTTGCCCTGTTTGAACAAACACACTGTACTGTCTCATGAAATTTGGAACAAACTCGTTTCCTGATGATTTAAGTTATTCAGTGTAGAAAGATTTATAGTTATTTTGAGCAAGTAGGTACAACAGCAATTATAAAGAAAAAAAAATGTTGAAATAATAAATAATATTAGTTTGGTGAGTAAAGAAGTAAAGGTCAGGTAATAAGTAAAACACAAATAATTTTCAAACATTTTATTACAGCAACTAAGCACACAACAATTAATAACACAGGGACTGCTTCATAAGTACTTCTTTATACGAGTACTCACACTATCCTATCTGTGTGATGTTAAGACACACATACATTTATTATTTTGCATGGCAATTACTTACTTTTCTATACACTACATCTGATTGATTATAGTGAACAAATAATTTTAATAGAGAAATTTTATAAGGAACCTTTTAATTGATTTAATTTATTTGTGTTTATTTAATTTTTCCTTTACGTGTGAATATTATCTAATAACTAATAAAATAAAGTTTGTTTTTATTCTTACATCATTAAAAAAAATTAAGTAATATTGCTAAAATATGGTAAGAATCTTAGAAATTAGGAGTTAAAGAGTAACTGTGATACATTATACATATTTAATTAAAATATTCAGAAAGTTTAAACAGTGGTATTTATTTAATACAACCTACAGGCCAGTAATCAACAGCTCTTGACCTTTTTGTGCTACAGACATTCTTTTAGATATTTGATTGGCATACCAGAGAATCAAGATCGGTGTTTATATGAACAAACGCTGATGATACTTTCTTAAACATAAAAGTTAGAAAAATGCTGGCAACAGTATTAGCATTTCTAAGATAACAATTTTTGGAACTTAATGACACACCTAAAAGAACTTGTGACGGACTATCATACTGCCATACATTCTAGTTGAGAACAACTATTAACATATGATATACCAAAAAGTTATATTTGCAAAACCAGTAAAGAATATTATTTCATAACACATATGCAATTTAGTAATCTTTTGTCAATTTCATGCTATGCAGGCTGGCTGAAAAATCATTCACCAGCCTATAACTATTTTATTTTTAAAGATATGAAAAGAATGCAAAGGAGAAAGTTGTTTGATGTAATAAAGGCATAATATCATGCATTGAAACAAAACTCAATGCCTACTGTTTTCGCTTAACATCAACTCACTTCAATTATTTAAATGGAACACCCTGTATATTTCTCGAAATTCTGAATACGCCTGAAATTCTCTTTTCAACCATTAACATACTTAACTATTTTCTTGAGGTCTTGGCCTGCAAGATCCCTCGATTTATCAATTCTGGATTACTTCTTATGGGGCTTTTTAAAAGAAGATTTTATGTAACTCCATCAGCAAGTCTAAATGAGTCGAAAAATAAATTTTTCTGCTCCGAGAATATGCTGTTACAAACACAAACCCCAGAAAAGTTCCATTATGCCATGCCAAACACCTAATAGAACACAATCACCTTATGACCACAAACCATCACATTGCATTTTTGCAATAATAAACACAAACTAGAAGGTTTGGAAGCGTTGGAAATGTACAAATGCAAATACAAAGTACCTTTGATGAATGAGCAGATCAACTTGATAAAATCATCATTGCTGCAAGTGTTAAATGAAGAGTGTAAATCATAATTTCTGGTTGAACCCTGGATCAAGTTAGCTAGTTACTATGACAACTTGTTTATTTATGCCTTTGATATGTAATATTGAAATGTATCAAGCAAATAAATTAGTTATATTAGTGGAATATTGCGTTTTATTGTTATAATTTATTATATTGTCACTTTTTAAGCATGCAAAAGGTACAGTTACAGGCAAGAAAATAGAAACACCAATGCTATTCTTCTTTTTCATTAAAAATACAAATTGACAAGTGTCCAATTCAAACTATAGCTATAACCCGACTTATTATGTCCATTACAAGAAAAAATATATCGCATATTCTATTTTAAATTGATTCAATCTACATGATTGTAGGTTTGTTCATTCATCCGCCGAAATTTGGACGTCCATTGGATATCCATAGGATGTCAGTGTGCTATATGGGTACATATCTTGCAGAAATTTGTTGTCTAAAAATTTGGTTCAGAAGTACTAGCAATTTTGTAAACTAACAGTTATTTGCTCCCAGTGTTTGGGATTACGTTTTGCTCCTCACATAAATAATAATCCAGACACTCCATCTCAACAATGAATTCGGAGTGATTATGGAATAAATGGAACATGTCTTATAGCAAAATATAAAACAGAACTGAAATTTTGTATACTGATACATATAAATGTGGCAGGAAGAATCCAAGATTAAAAATACTATAATAATTTATTCCCATTCTTTTTGGAATATATCTTGGAGTTGTAAACAATAATCAATAATTATTGTAAAGCCAAAATATACAGGGTATATTTTAAATGGCGCATAACATGTACATTATATTCTACATCACAAACTGAGAAAGAAATTCTAATATAATTTTGACAAAAACTTTTTCATTGTGACATTATTAACGTTCCTAATCTTTACTAAAATTTCTTTGTTTTTAACAATTAAGACGAAATAGTTACAATTATTTGTAATTTAAGTAATAAAGAAAAACAGTCAGTCACATTTTTGTTTTATTTCTTAATAGTTTGCCTGTAATCCACTCATTATTATTAAATCTTCACTGTGGAATCTTTAGAAATATGTTGCAATACTGCATTGTTGCTGCTATGAAATCATTAATGGAAAGCAGCAGCTTTACAACCAGCCATCCTAGTAAAATATCATGCAACATTGTCAGGTTTAAAAATCTTTCCTTGACCATATTTTAAAAACTATGAAATTGTGGCAAAAAATGTATTGAGCTCTTTTATTCAGATTTTAATGTAGATTCACATGGTGTACAGATTATGTGCCATTTTAAATAAATTCTGTATAGTTTATTTGAAAAAAAAAACACCTCAAGTAGGCCATGATATTTTTAAAAGTGTATGTCTTAGAGCAAATATTTGAGTTGTGTTCTTTTTGAGTGTTTGACAACTCGGGGCTTGAAGTTCTGGAATGATTACACGTTGAACTGTACAAAGAACGCTGTGTAACATCTAGCTCACACTAATTTTGTTTACAAATATTAACAATTTC
The DNA here is from genome assembly GCA_011009095.1 of Ignelater luminosus. NCBI lineage: Eukaryota > Metazoa > Arthropoda > Insecta > Coleoptera > Elateridae > Ignelater > Ignelater luminosus. The sequence goes on from VTPC01003905.1 coordinate 42,699, forward strand.
ATTTCTGTTATGTTTCAATGATCCAAACTTTTTTTTTGTTTGGCAATAACTGATATAATAGATTTAGAAATTGTAAATCTTGTAATTCTAAGCTAAGATACTATAATCTGTATTCATTATTTTTATTATTCCTAAACCTAACCTCAGAAAACAATACAAAAACAAGAAATGGGCTTCACGGTCCACCAAAATAGATAGTGCTGCTGTAAAAAGAACATAAATCATTTGATACTTGGGCAGCTTCGAGTAACTCTGGCAGTAAAAAGAAAGCCCCCTACTGTGTTTTATCATAAACTGACAGTTGATTATTTAGATTTATGGACAATTTAGATGTTATTAGAAAACCAAATGGCATTAACACTGGCAAGTATAATTAAAAATCTTACATTTGGTGATGTGTGGTATAAGAATTAGACATGACAGAACTTCAAAAATAAATTATGGCCTGCTTGAGGTGTTTTTTTTTCCAAACATACTGTGTAGTATTGTTTAGTTTTTCCATACCTTTTTCGGTATATACCTTTTCAATCCCAATTTCAGAAAAAGTATCTTCATAATTGAGGTAGAATATGTGTAGAAAGAATAATAATACTGTATCCATTTTATCTCTCTGTCCTCAAATCTACAGGCAATTATTCCATGTATCAAGTAATAACTGATGTTTTTAGTGAACAAATATCGTAGTTTCCATCAATATTAAATACAGATAATAAAACTCTCAAGTTTTAAATCCACATCACAGACTCCTATTTTGATATTACAATCAGGAAGGATAAAATGGATACACTATACAGTGTCTACCAAAAAGTCTGCACCATATGGGAAAAATTCTTATTGAATGACTTATGGAAAATTTGTTTCTGACATCAGGTTTTGCTTTCTCCAAAACCAAAAATGACCTAATCAAAAGTAATCATGTGGTCTCCATTACCTATCAAAGGGCAAAATATGAAAATCATGGTAGGCTTTTGAAAATTTGCATACGGGTAAAAAATTGTAAAGGAAACATGTTTTCTCATGATTTTTTTCAAAATTCGGTCAAATAAGTCCATTTTTTGAACATTTTTTTCTAAAAATTCCAAATTTGACAGGTAAGGGAGACCACATGATTACTTTTGATTAGGGCATTTTTGGTTCTGAAGCAAGCAAAACCTGATGTCGGAAATAAATTTTCCCTAAGTCATTCAATAAAAATTTTTTCCATATGGTGCAGACTTTTTGGCGGACACTGTATAATTAAAACAAGATCATACATACAGGGTGAAAGGGAAATATTTGGAGGATCTGTTTGGGAGAAACTGTTTAATTTAGAGGAAATTTTGTCAGTGTAAGTTTCAGCAGAGAATGATTCCCCGAATGACTCCCATCACAATTTACATGCACTTACACTTAGCTTTTCTAATTGGAGGCTGAACTAAATTCGAGGTTAGAAAACTATCCCCACCATTATCTTTGATATTGCCTACAATTAGACCCTGAGTAAAATAATCAGCAGCTTTTTTCAGTATTGTCAGATGGTTCATTCAAAGAAACTGTTCAGTTAGAATCTCAGTTTCTGAGCATCTCTGAATGCACCCATAATGACTTACTATTTATGTGGAACCCAAAACTGGTGACAGAAAAGCACTTCTATGGTAATAACACAAAGTCTACCTTCAGAATGTCAAGTATTTGCGGCATTACCACAGTTACTTACCACTTAATTATTTGAAAAACTTTTCAGCAGTATTTTGGTTTGATTTTCTAATTTACTTAAAGAAAATAAATTATAACTATGACAATATGTCTGTAGCTACATAGTTGCAAAAATTAGAAAACAATTATAGAGTAATAAAATAATACCAGTATTTATAATAATTGTAATTATACTTACTATAACCCCTTCGTGTCGGTGATGCACTATTTATTTAATTTAATATTTACGGTTGGCTATGAATATAAAAACGCCCCTCTTTGCTTTATTATTATTATTTTATTTAAAAGTTGTCAAACTGGACTTTTATGCCCTATTTATAAAAGAAGTTGAAAATTTAATAAATTAACATCGTGAATTACAACATTAAGGATCAATCAAGAAAATTGTCTGTTCTTGGGTAAACATTTTGATTACTGATTTATAAAAATGTAACTTGCCACTAAAAGTGACAAGCAAAACCATCAAAACAACATACGTTCTCAGCTCCAAAGCCAACTCTGACAATATCTATGGGACACTTGTTAGATATATGTATCATTTCTTGTTATATACAGGGTGTCTCAGAAAATGCGGAACACCTATGTTTTCTCTTTTTGCTCTACTCATGCACTTGTTTGAAGTACAGTTATTAATTTTGTATCTGCATATAGTGGGCACCCAGCATTTTCACATCCGGCACGAAGGGGTTAAGATTTGATCATAAATTAATTTGAAGTAAGAACTAAAAGATCACAAATCAATACAATTATGAAATATGTAAGAATAAGGGCAAGTGAAGTTTAAAAATGTTAAAAAGCAGAAGAAGCAGTCATATTTAAATCACACAATGAATGTCATTTTGGAATAGAGAATTTAGAAGAAATGGGTTGTTTTGACAATTCCACCACTCAATTCTTGTTCTGTACTTTATTTTACTATTTCAAAAACTTTGCATTTAGGTATTGCTTCACCTGCAGGAGCTCAATTGGATAATTCGCATGTTTAGAGATTTGACAATATTCTTTAGTTTTGTAAAATTGTGTACAAACTTTTATGGTTATAATCAAGCAATCTGAAGAATAATATAAAATAAGGCAAACACAACCAAATGTAGGTATAATAAATAATTTGAAATGAAGAACAGGGTGAGTCAGGAGGAGAAGGAAACATTTTGAGAACAAATGCTCAAAACTTAAACCGTGACCAACAACATACTTTACAACTCGTATTCTAAGATTATGTCATTCTTTGAGTGCAGCTTGTGATTCTTTTATACAAGTATCAATTCTTTTTGTGTAACTGTTTGATAAACTTCTATTTTCAACTATCCTCATAAACAATCTCTTAGATAGTACACAATATGTTTGCATAAGTTCGAGAATAGCATCCCAGCAGTTGAAAATAATAACTGCATTCATTTTTAAACTTTTTTTTACACTGTCCCAAAACATTTTTCTTTCCTCCCAACTCATCCTATAGGTACTAAATGACTGTAGTTTGTTTATTGCATTGGTATACTTGGAAACTGATAATATTCTTGGTTGTCGGTGGAACAGTAATTTCAAACAGTAAATTACTATCACTATGGGTTTATTTTTAATAAAATTTCAATAAAATAATTAAACAGTTCCGATTGAATTATTAGTTATGTTACCCTTTTTGCAAATCACAACTGTATAAAGAACTTCATTATTCTGATACAAGTAAATACGGTCAGTTTCACTGAAAAGGCCTCAAGCTGCAGCACATTTATTAATGGAAATACATCCTTCAAACTATATAATATTTTTAAACAAGAAATATAAGTTCTACCAGTTGCTGTGGAAAAATAATTTTTATCTTTCATACAGTAAAAGAGATGACATCAAAAGATATTTTTTTAAATTGCAACACAAGTAGTTTTTCCTACTATCTGATAGGGATTTCTTTTCTCTTTCCAATAGTACTAAACTTCTGTACCATTGCATAGGAAAATTTTCGAGCAAAATATAAAAATTCTTTTGAGATAAGTGGACGCTATTTAACATGTAAATTACATACTGTGCTGCAGAAAGCAGCAAAAATAGTTGTCGGTGTAGCTAGGAGACGAGAGTTATGGATTCAACATCAGAAAAAACAATCTGAATTTATTTTTATAAAAACGTAAGTTACAACTCCCTGTTGGATTAAAATCTTATGCATTTACTATGTTATTTTAAATACTTTTTGTTTTTTTCAGTTAGAGCATTTTTGCTCTGAACTTTATCTATGTTTAGTACCATTATGAAGAGAAATAGAATCCCTATCAGACAGCAGAAAAAGTAACTGGGTTGTAATTTTAAAAAAATCTTGTGATATCACTTTTACAGTATGAAAGATAAAAAGCTTATTGTCCTGCTTAAGAAATATCTAGTTTAATGGGCGTATTTCTATAAATAAAGGGACTACAGCTTGAGGCCTTTTTAGTGGAACAGACTGTATATGTATGCCATGCAAGTAACATATAGCTTATATTTACCTCATTTTATACTATAATTAATTCTGGCTTGTAACCATACCATCATTAAATATTAAAAATCAACTTCCACAATTTTTTTTATTGCAGATCAAAGGTTCACTATAAAGTCTCCTTTTATATTAATTGTTCCATTATTTCTCAACATCATGCAGAAACTATTTACATTTTACGAGCTTGTTTTATAATATGTAAATTTTATTGATTCATATACTTTAATCAGCTTCTAGCAAAAATAAATCAATTTTTATTTAAAAAATACTAATGTTCGTATATATGTACAATCAAACTGAAAGCCATCACAAGAAAAATGCAACTAAAAATAAGAAAAATGTATATAATAAAACAATAATAATATAAAAAAACATAAAAATTTAATAGTAACTTAAAAACACTTAAAACTTAGTTTTTTTTTGTTTTACTTTAACATGACTTACAGTCATAATTTTATCCAAATAACACTTATCACACTCGAGACCCCAATTTCAGTCTTTCAGTAAAAAACATATTAATGTATGTATAAAATTTTCATTTAAGTCAATTATTTTAAGTTAATAAGAAAAAAGAATAACTATAAAGTACTTTTTAATAATAAATTAATGTTAAGACTACTGAAAAACTAAGCGATAATGTAGTACTAGGTACAATTTTTTTTTAATTTTTAATTTCTAAATAAAGCTTAATGTTTCAATGCATTTTTAATATTTCAATATAAATTATTAGGAGGGAGTAAATACTATATTTATTTAATAATGAGCTGTAAATTGCTCTTAATTTGATATGATAATATGATATCCTACTGTAAGAATTTAAATATGGAATGCACTTGTGCAGAATGTTTTGATGTTTTCACAAAAGAATGCTACTATAGTCATTGTTATATTTTAAATCAACATTCTGTACAAGGCAGCAAAATTCAGAGTATAAAGCAGAAATCATTTTTTAAAACAATTTCTGCATTCATGTACCTAAATGATGTAAAACTAGAACAATCCAAAGTAATGCCATTGCTGATGTTGTTAAAAAGATCTTTTTGTTTAATCTCTAGATACATTCAAGGTACACATCCCATTACAATGATGACAATATTCACACTAAAATTTTAGCATCTTGAAATGCAAAATCTTTCTGTAATAATTTTCAGTGAAAGTAAAAAAGATGTGTAAAATGTATCTAAATATTTATACATCAACACTTAACAACATCACATCATCTAAACAATACTGCATGCCCATTTTATGAGATTTGAAGAAAAGACTCCAAGCTAACTAATGTAGCAATAAAATTCACAACAAATAAACTAAACATAATTTTAACAAATTGCAGCCCAGTATGGAGTATTAAAATAACAACAGAGATCTAAAAAAAAGAAAATCACTCTTCATAGAATATTCGTATTAATTACATTTACCGACATAATAAATAAAAATATGTATAAGTGATAAATAAACATGTAAATGGACTGATTTTAGTCTACTCTCCTACTCTTAAAAATTAATAAAATATGGCTACACTAATTAAGCGACTCATCATTACATTTAAAAATAAAAGACTGTATATTATTGTACGAAAATACATATTTAATTAACAGTGAAAAACTACTGCAGATAATATGTCTGCATTTTTAAACAATTTTTATTTGTTACCGTAATATAATACGATTCAAGCAATCTTTTGTTTTCATCAAAATATAATTGAGCTTAGGAATTTCTTCCACTTTACGATTCTTCTAATCTAGATCTCTGTTTATCTACATATCTTTTTCGAGCTGACTGAATCATCCTTTCTTTCCTTTTATATAAAATACGTTCACGTTCCGATGGAGATTTAGAAAAGCGACTTCCTACAATAGCTGTGTCATCACTAGAAAGAGTATTTATTTTCAGTTTCAATCATATAAATGCATAAAAAGAACTAGGTACTTACATTTCGACATTTTCATTCTCTGATGTTAAATCGTCCCAATTATGAGAGGTCGAACTACTACCAGCTTCTGGACTACTTTGCAAAACAGCCAAAGAGTTACCGGGAGGTGGCGTAATAGCCTCAGATTCATGGAATACAGTTGAATTTAATCGTCCATCGAGGATATTTTCTATAGTTAATTCCACCGATCTTGTTACTCGTAAGTCATCTATTATAACAGGTAATGAAAAATGTGGAAATAACTGCTGAACCTGAAAATAAAGAAAGAACAGCATTCATCATTAATGGTTCTTTTAAACAGCCTATATATTTCTTGTCAAGGGAATTTTTAGAAGATTTAATTAAACAGTAAGCAGATGCATGCAAAATGCCTTGAAAGATTTTTCTTACATGATTTAATTATATGTATACTTACTTGTCTGGCCATTGCATCAAGTTGTGAATTACTTGCAGGTGCACGACCTAACCTTGGCAATTGACTGACTTCCACTGAGAAACTTGGTAGCCACGATACATATCTTGAGCCTAACAAACAAACTACATTAATATTTCTTCAAAAGGACTCCATTGTTTTCTTAAAGAAATTGTATTAATATTTAACAGCACCTATTGTGCATTAACTAGGAATTACCATCAAAATGGAAGAAATGGTTGAGCGGCCTTCGTACTGGCTGAGGAGCATTATGTTGTTCTGGGGGTTCGGGACGGTTATCTGAAGGATTCTCAATGTTGAGTGCTAAGCGACATGTAGGACAAGATTTATCTTGCTCTAACCATGATTGTAAACACATTCTGCAAATAAAAAATGATTGTTCTATATGACGTGTACTACAAACAAAATGAGTACTTACGTATGGAATAGGTGACTACAAGGCAATTTTCTAGCAGAGTCCATTTTCTCCCAACAGACAGCACAATTATCAGAATTTTCTGCTAATTCATCTGCTGTTGCCATTGGATAACTGCAAAAAGTAATATATCCAAATTCAAACATTCTGTTAATACAGCTTTTTAAACTTATTTTTAGTGATATAATGATAATAAAAGTAATAATAATAATAATAATACTATAAAGAGTAAAATAGTAAAATAATTATATTGTATATAAATATGACATTGACATTTATATTTTTATGCATTTTTAGGAAACATTCGCAGTCAACATGACCTGCTAATTAGCACAGATGAATGTACATTGTACAGTGTTGCTTAATAAATAACACTGACAGACTGAAAGGGTAAATTCCTGATGACTAGATGAATCTAACCCAAGTTGTTTCAGTTATAGAGTTATCACCTTTAAAGACTGTGAAAAGATGTTTACTTTCTAGTGCATTGTCATTTTTTAAAATATCGAGAATTCTTACTTAAAAAAGTTGTAGAAATTGCCTTCCAAATGTTCTAAATTTACTTCTAATTATACAGGGTGTACTCTACTTTTAAATTCCAATTCTGGATCATTCAGCTTTACAAGAACTCAAACAAACACCAATAAAAAAGCCATATCAAAATATCAAACTTCCTAGAAGTGTTTATGATTTAAATTTTTATTTATAATCTGAAAGAAGTCTGAGCTCAATCATATGTAGGTAATTATTAATTATAATTAAATGTAATCTTTCATGCAGTGAGTTATGTTGTACATGTAAGGAGATACAGCTAGATAACTTTTTCTGTATGTAAGATACAAACTTGATTTTTCGGACATATAATCTTCTTCATGTTACCTTTTAAAAATTGCAGTATCAATCTGATAGGTTTTATTATATGGTCTTACAAAAAAAAAAATTCTCGAATTTTTAAAAAACATTAGCGATTTTGTAAACTGTAATAGAGTTCAATAACTGTAACAATGAACATTGTGCGATTATATTTGAGACTTTTAGAATTTTAGACATTGTTAATCATGATTTTGTCAGACATTGGAAGTAACGCGTTACTTGTAATTAATTACATTTTTCAGTAACGCTAGAGGTAACGCGTTACTTTCTAAAGACGCAGTAAAGTAATTGTAACTAATTACAAAAAGCGTGTAACGGTAACGACTTCAGGTCGTTACCTTTTGCGTTACTTGAATAATCGATTTTCAAATTTAGTTTTGATGATGTTCAGAAAATACATGTTTTCATATTGTGTAATTTTAAGAGTTGTACAGTAAGCTTATACAAAGAAAAATTAGTTAGAATCATCTTGAATTTAGATGGGTTCTAAAAAGTTTTTCTTTATTTTCTTTATATAGAATCAAAGTAACTGACAGTAACGGTAAAGTAACTTAGTTACATATTTGCAGGAACTGTAACTAATTACTTTTTTAAAGTAACTTTCCAGTGTTTGGATTTTGTCATCAGATTTGCTCTAAAAAAATCGCTAATATTTTTTCGTAGAAATAGGGTCTTCCATGATATTTCAAAAACCTCAAAAATATACACTAAACAACCAAAAAAAAGGTATTGGCACTGATTTCTAGATTAAAAGAAATTGTTTTCGTCAGTAAACGCGACTTGAAGATGTACTGCATTTGAAAAAATCAAGAAAGACCGCCATATTGTTGTGACGTCACTCCGCACATTGTCAGTCCGCTGTAGCATTGTTTACGATGGAGCACGCGGAAGGAAATACAGATTTTCAAAAGAAAGCTGCAAACAAATATTGCATTGTGCCTGGTTGCAAAAGCAGCAGTTATCGTCAACCGAAGAAATTGTTTTTAAATGTCCCGACCGGCGACATACAAAAAAATTGGTTGAAACAAATGCGACTGTTTCTGACGTCTCATTTATGCTGTTGCAAAGATCACTTCAAAGTAAACAATTTATTACTGTTTTGCATAAAATATCGACAAAAATGCACATAAAATTTGAATCTTAGATTTGTAAACGTAGAGTATTAGTAAGCAAAATTTAAACTTTTTGCAATAGTTTATGTATGTTTTTGTCAGTAGAACATTATTTTCATGCATATCTATATTAATTTCAAGATACTGATGCAGATTGTCCGATTGTCCCTTCACGAAGCCATCGGAACTCATTGTCACCTCTAAATGAGTCTAATTGGTTATGAAACCAAATTAAAACGCGGCTCCTATCTCGTATGCACCCACTCTCGATCGCCAATATGCGTAATGACGTCACAGCGGCTCTCCGCCAATCACAGCGTTCCGTCGGTCACGTGACAATATTTGAATATTTTACGATTTTCAACGTTGTTTTTCGACATGTTACAGTGATAAAAAAAAGTTTTTTTTGTTGAATTATAGAAGTTCTGAGGTGCTGGTGTTTTATAATAATATGCGGGTTCGTTTAATAATAATAATAAATAGTAAAATGATAAAAAGTTATTTATTAGAGTTGTACACAGGTTAACAAGTTATTACAATTGTTGTGGAACCGATCAACTGATGTGAGTTGATGTTCGGCTGAGATTCAAAACACTAAGAGAGTTTAAATGTTTACAAGCTTTATATATACAAGTCATGCAAAGAGCGGTGTTCGTAAAAAAACTACAATAATGATTTTCTGAAAACTTCTAATAAAAGAGTTTTGTGTTAGATACTCTAAGAATTAGGCAGTAAACAAAATTCTTAAACCTTCTACGAAAATTATTTATAATGCATAAAAGTGTTTAAGATATTTGTAAAGAATTTTAGATACATTTGAAAGGGATTAAAAACAAAACCCTTTTTCTCGGTAGGTCTGGCTTGACATCACATTCTAAAAACTAAATCTTCTTCGAATCTCTAGTTTTTAGAAAGTGTCCCTACAGAATGATTAATTTGAGGTTATAAACTTGACATTGAAACACAAAACAGTTATAACAATTTTTTTCAGGAATACCCTATTGTGGATTTCTTTTAAAAGCGTTAACCATGTAATATAATCCTATTAGGTTGACATTGCAGCTTTTAGTAGTTACTATAAAGAAGATATGTTCTACAGTAAAAATTTAGAAAATAGATTTCAAAAATACAAGAGCACAGGAGGGAAAAACTTAAACAATGTGATAGCCTAGTAAGTATAGAAATGGACAGAGAACATTATTTATGAGTTTTATAAAAATGAGGTAAATCTTGGGCAAAAGAATCAAGTAGCTCTGATAGTTAAGTAGCCGACTTTCAACCCAAAGGTTGCAGGTTCGATATCTCCAGTCA
>VTPC01003906.1:5411-18314 GCA_011009095.1 Ignelater luminosus
TTGTAAATAAAAGTAAGCGTAAGATTATTTATTAAATGTGGCTTATTGTTTTAGAATGTCAATGAAAGTCGTACAATATATTATAAATTTTTTATTTTTTTAACAACACTTCATTTCAGATGTTTTCTACATGTTTTATGCACAGGGACATTCTAGGAATAGCAGATAATACACTCATGCACAACAGTCTTAAATTTATGTATACATATATCAACAACAGTTGTATTTCGTTTAAATGTCCTAATTTTCAACTAAGTGTACAAAATCGTTTTTAGAACAACTGAAACTCTACAGTTCTTTTAGGTATTAAAATATTATAATTAATATAAAATTCTGACTTTTAGAATTAATTGAGATACTAACATTTCTTATAGATTTTATTGAAGATCCTAAGATATTAATTATTATTTTTGTATACTATTTTTTATAAATAAAATAATAAGCTTCAATGATGATATGTTATTTCAGTACATTTACTAGTCCCTACCATATTCTAACTTCTTTAAGTATAATTATTTTAACAATCACATCGAGATTAAGTAACACTTATTTATAACCAGAAGAATTTACACCACTTTGACAGTAAAAAGGTATTTGTGTAGCAACGTGTGCGTACAATGTTTAAAAAAATACATCTATTAAATAATCAAGTTTATGTTTGTTTACACTTGCTTCAACTGAGAATTTATAGAATTTAATTTTATATTAGTAAAATACAACCTTATTAATGGATTAATGATTTTTCTTCAAGTTTAATCGTTACTCTTCCGTTTTCTGTGGAACAAAAATGAATGATAAGAATCAGAGAAGGTAAAAATTTTAAAAGTGAAATTAATTAAAGTGAACTATACGTGGTTACACTTAGTTATGCACCGTCACGTGTTAATTAAAAAAAAGTAATTAAATAAAAAGTTTTTAACATTATTTCTACGTCAGTATAAATATCTTAAATTCTAGATGTGTGTATATGCGGGTCCACGGATTTAGTTAACTTCTTGCTTTATTACACGAATTTGGTCGAAAAAATTATAAAAATGGAATTCTTACAAATGCATTTTCGATGGGTCAATACATGCCTTTGCTTTTATACATATTTAAACATTGTATATTTTACATTGAGGTTATGATTAATACTAATCCGATATATTTATATTTTTATTAATTATTTGGATACTTGTCTCAATTTTATATAGCTTTAATTATTATTACTTCAAGAAATAAATTGAAACAAATATTACTTATTATAACCTATTTAGAAGACACATCAGTTACTGATTTAATTACAGTAACATTTAGACAGCATGATTGACTTTGAAGTCTTGATTATGAAACGTAGTAAAACAAATTAAGTGGTCAGTGTTGCAAACAAATTACCATCAACAACACTTTCTACTATAAAGTACGCACACTTCCCATTAATAAAATTTAGCAAAACAAGTAATAATTTTACCCTTCTTTTTATAGAAACGATATGATTGCATCTGCTTCAGCACATCTCTGTACCACACAAGTTCAAACTTAACAATCATGCTCTAATACTGCTTATAATATGTATTATGACAACTATATATAATTTGCAATGTTTAAAAGATCAACAATGATATGTTCTTATTGTAGGAGTAGGAATCAATTCCTTGATATGTATCGTAATGCTTACTATTATAACAAAATAAATTAAACCATAAAAAATCTAATACAACTATATGGTACTTGAAATGATTATGAATATGGGATCATGTTAGATTTGACATGTACATCTTAAAGTTATATTTAGCTACATACAGTGCAGCTGCACACCGACCAGCGGCTATATTTTATACATACAACTTTAATATCCTACGTAGCACCTAACTAGGGCGGGTATCTTCGTTTACTTGCAGTATTCAAACACACTATAGTGTCGTTTGCACTTCACCTGGATTAGCATTACCTTTAATTCCTCCTCCACTACCAATAGATTCTTTCAATTTTTCTACCTCAGAAGGAGGTATATCATCATCTGGCTCAAGCGCAGGATTTATTCTTCCATTTCGTTCATCTTTTCCTACCATAGTTGCAGCTCCATACATTTTGCTCATTGCACCAGAAGCCATCACCGACATTTGTTCTCCATCTTCAAGTGGCTCACCTACTCTTTGTACATCTTCTGGTATATTAACAACGCAACGGAAGATATCGTAACCCGGAGCTAATCTTCCAGTCTCAAATACCCATTTAGTCCACCACGACACTCCCACTAATGTGATTAATGACATTAGCATTGCCATTGTTCTAAATGGAAAGAGTTGAACTTTATTTTCTTCATCCCAACCAGGATAACGTATAAACGGTTCCAAATGCAGTACAGGTTCTCCGCCAGAAAGTCTTACAAAGAAAGCTATTATATACGCCGCCAAGCTTCCATACGTGTTGCAATGATTTTTAAAGTGAACAACCATTAGCAATTGCGGGAACAGTATTACGTAGACAAGATCAGAACACATAGACCTTTAAAAGAACACGTACATGTATTTTGGAAAAGTTGATAGGTTTGCATACGTACCACAACCCATATATAGACGGTATAGTTAGTGCCATAATGGTAGACAAGACACCAACAACAAAGATAGCGACTCTCATGACCCATATAATTTCCATTTCTGAAGCTTTCTGTCGAAACATTAATTTGTAGACATTTCTAGCAAACATAGAACTTGCAGAAAGTACACTAGAATCTGCTGAGGACATTACAGCTGCTGATACCGCCCCCAAACCAAAAAACGATACAAAATCTGGAGTTAAGTATTGAAGTACCATAGGAAGTATCATGGGTGTTTCTTCTTCAGTCAACGGATATGGCCCTTTATATGCAGTTTCATTCCATGCTATAAACAACATTATTAAGTATAAACTGTAACTCTGAACGAAGAAAAGACTTTACCTGTAGCTTTTGCTATTGCACCAATTAATACAGGTGGTATAGCCATTAATACACAACCAAATGCGGCTACATATGACAAGATCTGGGCCCTGCCCGCCGATTTACTTGAAAGAACTCTTTGGAAGTATACTTGCCACGGTATCCCACCAAATATAAGTAACAGTCCATAATCTAAATATGAAAAATATTCTTCACGTTTTACTTCACCTATCCAATCTGCTTCTATAGATGATAAAGGAACGACATGTTCGTTGTTCCAAGCAAATGGTATACACATCCATAAACCCAGGAAGATGCAAAACAATTGAATAACATCTGTATATGCTACTGCGTACAATCCACCGAATAACGTGTAGAAAACAGCAATACATGCGCTAAATATAACACTTGTGCGATGATCCATATCAATTATAACGCTCAACGTAGCTCCCAAGGCAGCCAAAATACCAGCTGCCCAAAACACCTCTCCACAGAGAGCTGGTAAGAATAGTAACCCTCCCATCCTCTCGCCAAAACAATCTTGTAAAGGATCGAGCATAGTTACGTATCCCTGTTTTCGCATGGGGTTTGCAAAAAATACACCACCAAAAACTAGACTAAGAGCATAACCAAAAGGTGCTTGACACCATACTAGACCCCTAGTGTATATAGCTTCAGCTGTTCCATTTATATAACCACCACCAACCCATGTAGCTGCAAAGAAATCATTAATCACCATCGGTTGTAAATTTAGGCGCCATTTTGTTTTTCAGAAACTAAAGTTTAATTAGTATTACTCATATAAACGTAATGTAAAAGCAAGTAAATTATATTAAAGCAAACGTTTTACTAGTCGAAAATTGCTATGTGACATTCTTAAGTATGTTACAGTAACACCTACCGGTCATAGTAAATATTCCTACGAAAAGGCCAATGTTTCGTCCTGCCAGCATAACTTCCTCTTCGGAGTCATTGCCTTCTTCTTTCTTTCTAGCTGCCCAAATACCAACAGCAAGGATAAGGACGTAGAATAAAATTATAGAAATTACCCCCGCTATGTTAATCATTTTGAAAATCTAAAATGTTTTATAATTCGACGTCAGATTCTTGTAATCTATTAGTCTATTTAGTTAAGATCGATTGTTGTTGTATTGACTATTAAGCTAATAATAGATATGCATGAACATGCGACCTTGAACTAAATTTCTTACAAAAATTTAATTCAAATCTGCTTACTACATGTACGGCAACGAAGCCGGCTACGAATAAGACAGAAGAACAACGCAAATCTTACATACACGCAACTACACCGAAAATAAATGTATAAGTATTTATTAAATACAGATTTACCTTTTTTACAAAGCCGTGATTTTCCAAAATATAATTTGAAAATTTTAGGCTATTATTTAGTAAAAATATCTAATAAAATATATTGCTTATATAATAACACCGGTCCATATACATTTTTATTTACTATTTGTACAAATTATTTTAAAAGATATAGATTTAGAAGGGGGACAACAGTCACCCCAGCGAAGGGATGTCTTCTGCGAGGGGCTGTTTCTGGTCCTAAATCCTAGCCCGCACATGGGCGCTCTTTGACCTCATCAAATCTATACGCACTCACAGACACCTAAAGGATATCGCACGAATTCAACGCGCTCGCGGTCAGGACTGTCTTGTCCTGTGCCAGGTATTGATTCTTCGTGACGTAAACCTGGCGCAGGACTCCATTGGGCGTCTGCTACCCTGGACCCCGCACCCATCCTGAATGAGGAAAATTTTGACGAAGCCAAACGTGATCGCGCATGGGTTTCACCATTGGCGATGGTATTTGGCAATCCCACCCGTACACCCACGCTCTAGTTTTACACCCCGTACAGCCGCCCCCGAGGACTGTCGTTCGATATTGCACTTACTTAACAACTACAAATACACTGGTCCAGAAATGGGTCAGGGGTTCGCATCGACGTACGATCTACTTTTACAATGTAAACGAGAATAAACTACGTCTGAAATTTAAAAAGATATAAGGCGATAACAAGATAGGAACTACTAAAGTTTTGTTGTAAAGTTAAAACACTAACGATCCAATAAGATTTTCTTTCTACAAAACTGATTTATACGAAAGAATTATAACAGTCATTACTTTTGTTGATTTTCTTTATTCTTATTTTATTGGATTACAGATTCGATTGAATGTCTGCTTTGAAAAATGCAAATGTCTCGATATGCATAAATAGTTTATAAAAAGGATAAGCTCTCTGCATCTGCATATCAAATAGAGACCAAAACATCGTGAATATAAACAACAAATAATAAAATAAAATTACTTGTAAAAATACCATAATGTAGTAAAAAGAACCCGGCAGCTATAAAATAAACTGGTTGTTACGTTAACAACAGCATAAAACTCATCTTTTCTAGTTAAGCGCATTTAATTTTAAAATAGTATTAGGGAAGAAGCTGCTAAAAACAGAATGAAACCACAAAATGTTCTTTTTATTAAGTAACATGAGCTCTCCTGAAGTCATACGTCGTTGAATTCATAATTAGTAATAAAAGCAGACAGCTCTGTCTTTCTGAAACAATTTCAAATTCTGATTTGTTTTTCTTTTAATTTTAGTAGAGTCGGGCATAATAAAGTTTATAATATTAAATGTACTGAATTCTTAGATTATTTAGTAAAAAATCCTTAACTAAATTATAAAAAGGTCATACGATCAGTCTACAAAGTATTAATTTTATTAAGGATGTAGTAAACTTTTATTATTTTTCCCTAGGCATACGAATAATATAGTATTTGCAAAAAACACATTGCTTTTGAACGCCACGTTATTTTTCTATGTGAAGACGTTGAAAATTGCTCCGAATAGGTTGGATAAGTTAAGTACGTGATAAAGGTTAAACTGTATAATAAGTCAGAATCTTTTATGGCCTGTCTGAGCAGTAAAATGTCTTTAAGTCTCGATATAGTCAAAGAAGATATTTATCTACAGAATATTTTGAAAGTTGAATAACAACAGAGGTTTTACAAAATAGTATCTTAAGTTCGTCGCTATTTGCACTTTTACGTAATAACAAAACATGAATAATTACAATGCTTTGTTAACGTGCTACACCTCCATACTATGTAACACAACTGATTCGAGCATTTAAACGTATAATGCATGTAAACAGTTTCATTTATAAACTTACCTTGACATGCTAGTTGCAGTAACGTACATCTATCCAGACTAAATCCATGGACTAACTCATGTCAGAGCAGTGGTGTATTGGAGGGGGAACGCAGAGGAACGGCGTTCCCATACTTACCAATAACAATACTAAATATTCTTTTAAAAATCTAATTATTGTGTACTGTGACAATCAGCGTTTTCCCACTATTTTGTCTAGCTATACATCACTGTGTCAGAGGTAATGTGAAAACGAGCAGAAGATATCAAATGATTAAATTGACTGTAGAAAAAATACTTCTATGTAGTTAAAAGCACACTATGAATTAGGTAGCGACATTATAAAATCTGCAAGGGGTTATCTTTTTTCAACTTTGTTTTGCCATCCACTTTGTTGACTATCAGTTGCTTTCAATTACTTGCTTAAAATGTTCCTAGGGCGATTTCTTCTATTGAGCTTCACAAAATTATTTTTGATATTCCTTTTGCAGATACATTAGTAGTGCATTGTTATCAAATAGTGCAACTAAAATAGAAACAAAATTGTCATATTATAATGCAATAATTGAATGAATACAATATATGGTTTTTGACATCAATGCTATCAAATGCATCTTAAATCAGTTTCTTCCAAACAACTACTTTGTCTTAGATATCACTGATTTGTATATATTCTTAAAAATTATCATACTACGTTGTTTGCATATCAGATAACCAGAGTTTCTTGGGCAAACTCAGATAAATTCATGGTATGGGTAAAAAAGAATGTCCAATAAACATAGAAACTGATTTAAAGCAAGTTTCATTAACAGATATGGAGCTAAAAGTTTTGGTTTTATTAATAACTATTATAACAAAAAAGAAGATGGAATACTGAGTCATGTTCAGAAGAGAGAATCTAAAAGCTTTAACATTGACTTCAAATTTTGCAAACAATCTAAAAATAGGAATTCTATCACAGGCCTAAATATTCCAAATTTAGACAAAAGCCAAAATTTCTAAAGAAACATGCAACTTGTCGTTCCTCATGGAAGTATGAAGAGGATCCAAAAGCGTCTATTTTTGAAGATACTATTACTACTGCATTATTTAGTACATAGTTGTGTGTTTGTTTACCTTGTCTTCAATAGATCTCGTCACTGCACGCTACCGAAACTATCGATTTTGTCAATAAAACTTTAATATGGTACATTAGATTTCTATGCTAGAAAAACCTACACTGAAAAAACACATAACAGGTGCTTTAAGTACTGGATATTTTCTACTATAATCCGAAACCTTGTTCTTGTGATTTAAGAAGGATTGTTAAATATTTATAAATTCCCATTTATAAATACAAATACTACTGCTTAAGTAAATCAAATGAAGTATTTAACTTCTAATATTAATTTAATTATACAACATCTACCTAATCTCATCCTGTTACTTTATCATAATTGTGCGAATACCATTTGAGTAAACCTAGCACAAACGAGGTTAATGCTTCTGAATGAAACATTACGCTCCCAAAGGCTTTTCTCTAATAGAGTTAAACCACCGTTAATGTTGTATTTGGTGATTTATGTTATTCATGTGTTAACTTGGAAACCAAGAACAATACGTATAAATCCTAAAAGTTATGTGAAAAGGGAATAAGAAAATCTTACAGATCTACCTAATTCAAGTTTTGGTTCAAAATTAACAAGTTATAATTTATTGTTAGTATAAATTGTATTGTGAAAATAACAATTGAATTAATAAACTAAGTATAATTAGGGTTTTCTAAAATGTCTTCATCCCTTTTTCATTTAATATTCTTCAATATGTGTTATACTTACACCATCTATGAACTGGAAGCTGCACTAATAAAGCCACTGACCTATAATTTATAGAAAATATAAATACCTTGCGAAACAGTAAAGAACTGTGAAATATGTTATACAAGAGTAATGTAAGGTAACAAGATTCTGTATTTCTAAGTTAAACTTCAGGATTATTACAGCTTAGTAAGGATATTTACCTTTGCGCTTGAAATAGGTTGAAGAGATCTCTATGGTACAGCAGTCATACAGCGACCTGTTACGAAAGTGGGAAAGTAGACCTTTCTATTATAAATCCTTTTTATCGCTAACATCGAACCAAGTTTTAAGCAATTAGTGATCAGTAAAAATAATTATGCAATCAGTTTTATTCACGGTAATTTAAAGTTATCGGGTGAATCCAGGAGAAATTTTGTAGTAACATATAATAGTAAACACTACATCAAATAAATTATAAATTTTTTCAAGGTACTTTTATAGCGTCATATTTTATAAATAAAAGTAGTTTTGACACTAATATAATTTTATTTATAGAATACCGTTGTAGAAAGAGGTTTGTTGTATTAAAAACTAATTGTAAGTTGTAGATTACATTCAATTTCTTAAATAATAAGAACCATGTTGCTATATGTATTGCATATCAACTTTGAAAACTGTATAGTACCTACTTAGGTCGTTTTAGCATACTTCTGGTAATATTTATAGAGTATATAAAGATTATATGGTCTTATCAGTAGTTTGTGACTTTAATAAAAATCCAAAGTTCATGTTGGTTTTAATACCAAATATACATATTTAATCAAAAATTGTCTTTTACTTACGTAATTGATTTATAATACATGTCTACACTAGAACAAGCACGAGTATCTATCTTTGTTAATTGCTGTTCATGCAACACCAACAGTGCAAAAACAGTTAAATCGAGTTTTAGAAGATTTCTCTGATTGTTTTGACTCATCATCAGATATGATTTGGGTCAGATACATAGTGTCTGTCTAAGTATAGGGGCAACTAGTATTTTCCAAGCTAGAAAATGCAATTAATATGTTGCTACACTTGTGTAAAAGTCTATCCAACAATAGAGTCTATTGATTTTATCACTTCAATAGTAGATGACATTGTCCTTGAAACCTTAACAACTTGTAGAGCTGAAGCCAAAACACATATTGAGAAAATATTTGTCAATGCTTCAGTTTAGTACTTTTAATCATAATACGGAAACTGTTTTTCAAAAGTGCCAGAATCTCATCTATTAATGATACATACCCTGCGTTCCACAATTCCACCTATGTAAACTTTTAGCATGTAGTTTCTTGAACGGCGTATAACTTTCTTATCTGCTACCCAACTGTTCTAAAGTTTCTAGTTTATAATGCGTACCTAAATTCAGTTTCCAAAGATACTCTAAAGTTTCCTATTTTGAAATAAAAAGTGCTTTAAGCGTTTACTGAAGTTTTGTGAATGTTTGGTGTTGGTTACTGAAGATTACATGAAATTAGATTTTATTCCACAATGTACCTGACGAGAAAAAGGCAACAAAATCTTCTTTTGTAAAACAGTAGTTTATCTTTGCGTTCCAGTTTTGAAAAGATCGATATAAATTCTAAAACACCTTACTTATCAAGAAGGGTAATTCTAAAATTATAAGTAAATAAATTGCCAGAATTCATAGATAAAGTATCTCTGAAAGTGTTTCTTTAGAAACACTTTGGTATGCAGATTATGGAGTTTTTTTAACCAAAATTTAGCTAAAAAGAGTTAGGATGGAGATACTCTGAAATTTTTCCGGTAGTGTTGCTTCAAAACTGGTTTGTGCAATAATGGCAAGAGTTAATTGAAAGGATAGTCAAAGCAGCAAATTTTATCAGACATGCACTTTCAAAAATTGTCACAGCATTTCAATGGTTCAAAGAGTAGCAGTATGTTTAGAAAATGGGCGCAAACAGTTCGGGCAGTTACTGTAACATTTGCCTTATTTTTTGTTTATTTGCAATTCTTCATTCAAAGGTACAGCAGCATTCGAGACACTTCTTTTTACTCCTTTTGTCAATATTTTGAAGACGGAAAGAAGAGAGTCATAGTAAGCAGGAACAATTTTGTTCAGAATGAAAGTTTGCCGGTTTCCTTAGGGAAACAAACCTACAAAACAAATGTTACTGCAGTTAATTATGTAAATTCAATTGTTCAGGTTCAACAAGAATATCGATGCAGATTTGGCCAAATTGCAACACTATTTCAAGTTTGATAAGCCACTGACATGGTTATTTTAATGTAATACTGAACAAAAAAATAAGCTGATAACTATTTTAGCATTGCTATGGCTCTACGATGATTACTGTTTTTAACAATATTGTTATAGGTACTGAAGGCATCTTTAACCAGTTGTTGGAATTTTTTAAACTTTTGTTCAGTATCTTTTTGCGAAATGAAACTTTCCCTTTTTAAAATATTCACATTTATTTACACGATTACAAAAGTGGACCTGCTCGTCCCGAGTCTACAAACTTACTTTTCTTAAAACTGTCTAAAAACAACTAACTCAACAAAGTTGATAACTTGCTTTTCTGTCGGCCCATATTCTTTTGTCCCTTACAAACATGTAGAACCAATACCTTACACATCTTAATATTGCTACTGGAAGTCCTTAAATTCTTATGAGTTTGTCTATCAAATGCATCTGACGTCACCCTGACAGTAACACCTTCTAAAGAGGTTTCAAACGGGGCGACAAACTGAGACCCCTGTTATTATCAAATAGGCTGCATTTTGCATCCACAGAATATAATTGTTTTCTGATTGCTTTTCATGACTGCGAAACGGATCACCCAAACACACACGCACGATAACGTGTACATAAATTCTAACACCAGTAAGAAGACAGTGCAAACTGGGTAGAACGGCTAACAACTATTGCTAAGAAACATCGCTTAATCGAATGTATAACGCAGTCGGGTCAGTACTTAATTCTTATGGAAAGCAACTGTTACATACTACGAATATAACTACTGTACATCCCAAAATCTTTTCAACATTTTGTTATTATTTTAAAAACTGTCAACTTATTATTATGGATAACCCTACTAACCACGCAAAAAATTTTATCTCAATGTTTTTCTGAAATACTGAAAATGTAAATATCTCAATTTAGAGTTCCATATTATACAGCGTGTAGAAAAAGTCGCGCATAAATTTGTTTATGGCGTTATTTTTACTTTTTCGGAAAAACGCTCAGATAGACAGATAGATATTTTTCAGAGAAACTTTAAAAGCAGAAATTCTTGTCTAAAATTTTAAGATAGCGCCAGGACGCTAGAGAATTTTAAATATAAGACGTATTTGTGTGATAGCTCATTTTGAAATTCCATCCATTTAAAATAAAATGGCGGCCTATCAAAATATTCCGATTTGCTTCATTCCATTCACTATCACCATCAAGTAACTCGTCAGATAATTTGAAGATTGTGCAGTTACTTATTATTGACAGTTCTAACAGTATTTGAATGCAGAATCATATATCTAGATTATTGTCAAACGCATGGCCGAAATTGAAGAAAATGAAATGGAAATTTAAATGTGCCCCCTTTCCTATGCCGTTACAAAATAAAAATCAAAGAAGAAAATTCCCTTTAAAAAAAGAAAGGAAAATAACTTTGAGAGGTTACCATTTTGTTTTGGGTGGATGGGATTTTCTAAAGCTTGGGCATTATTAACCTATTCAGTGAAAACTTCCAAGTGAGCTATCACACAAGTACTTTGTGCATTAATTTTTTTTAATGGCATTCTGTTCATAAGGAAAAGAAAATCGACTTGCCTGAGCATTTTTCTAAAAAAGTAAATATAATGCCCTAAATGAATTTATGCGTTATTTTATTTACACACTGTGTATTAAAATTGTAACTTTTACAGGAAAGAATTGTCTCTCTGTACTATTTCGTGACACATAATCTAATGGTGCTAATATGAAAGTTTGAGACACCGTACGTATATATTTTATGAATTTAAGTGGCAAAAGTATTTCTGTCTTTTTGGTACGTCATTATAGTCGTACAGACAATATTCTTAAACATACTAATATTGTAAGAGTTAAATCTGTAGTACCAAAGGTAGTAACTAAAGTAGTTTGTGCCACTTAGCTACAGAGAATGAAAGCTTGAAATGATGAAATGTGGTATTTTTTGTTGTGCCCGTTTTCTATATCTCAAACACTACCAGTCTAATAGGTATTGTTTTTCGATATTTGATTTTGTATTAGTCAAATAGAAACCTTAAACTTTCATTCACATACCTGGTAGAAGGTAAGAAACGTAGGTGCAAAAAAAACTGTATAAATGTTAGCGCTTCAAATCGCGAACCACGGATAGAGGTGCTGTTTAATTGGGAACCATTGCCCATTGTTACCAAATATCAAAATAGACTTTTTTCATTTTAAGCATCGGCGCTTGGAGCAGATTCACTGTAGGAGAGAAAGCAATCGGCAAAAAAGATAATCTAAGTTGCTGTTTGAAATGCTCTCCTTCAGCTTCCATGCATAATCTTATTATTTCTATGTTCATGAATTGTTGATAGAGTTAAAGGTGTCCACAATTTCGTCTATTAATTCTTGTAATTTGTGTCGTACACTTTTACACATCGAATTTTTTAGTTGTGGGAATAGGAAGTAATCAAGGATTGTTAAGTTTAGAGAATGTGCAAAAGAGTTTGTAATTCTATCAAAAACAGAACTCATTATCATGGAATTCTTCTATAAACGTTGCTTTAGATTGTTATGGTATAGTTTAGATGTTACGGAATCATAGAAAAAATGTGACCAGTGAATAATTCCCTGCCAGAAACTGCAAGCCAAACCCTATTTTTCGAGAGTGTAAAAGCGTTTTAGTAGATTCATGAGAATTGTCAGAATGCCAGATTCAAATATTGGGATTACGCTTTATCGCAAAAACGGTATTTTAATAATATATAAAGAATCTTTAATATCGGCGCAAAGGTTAAGGTAATGCTGTGTGTAAGGGTAAATGTGTTGGTAAAAAAA
>VTPC01003907.1:0-13104 GCA_011009095.1 Ignelater luminosus
CAGCCATACCTTTCGCGGAACTACCTGCACTTTACAAAGGGAGGCTTCCCATAAAGAATGAAAAGTTTAATCATTTACAGATTTTAAAAACGAGCTTAGAAAAAGATTATCACGCATTTTATGACAATATATCTCATAACTAAAAGAGATGTATTTTGTTTATTCTTAAATTTTCCTTTATATTTTTAATATCAACATTTCTATTTATGTTATATGTTATTTTATGTTTCGTTTATTAATGTACTGTAAATGTATATTTCTTTACGTATTATATTTATAATAAAATTTTGACCCTCAAAGTGTTTGCTTTAAAATTGTATTTTTCTGAAATCCTTGTATCTCCACTCTTAAAAACCCAACCTAAAGTTCGTAAAACTCGTAACTCCAATTTTTTCAGATAAAATGATGTTCTATCAAATTCAACTTGAAAAACGCGGTAAAATCAAACTTAAAGTTACCTTTCTTGTTAATAGAAGTATTTGTAGGTTATTGCTTTCATGTATTTGTTAATAATGAGTATCTCAACCACGTAATACTCTCTACTGTAAAATTTAACTCACGGGAGTTACGAGATTTTCTTGTGTCGCCGACGATATATTGATGAATATGTAGAGAAGGAAATAATGGACTTGTCCTAATATCTCAATGTAGCCTTATAATAATAATTTATGATATCAGTTCCAGCCGAACTGCTGAAACGTTGTTTAATCTTACATCGACATGCCTTGAAAAATTTGATTACAAATCAAAGCTTATAGGACAATGTTTTGATGGAGCAAGGGTGATGTCAGGTCAATTAAATTAAAGAAGTAGTTTCGCAGGCATATCCTTTAAATTTAGTGCTTTGTAATAAAACAGGAAAGTATTTTTAAACATTTTCTCGATCGGGGGGAGTATCGATTCTGCTTCATCCATTTGTGAAGCCACGAGCCGCCACTGCTGGCTAATTATTCTCATCTATCATGATCGGAGATTTTGCTATGACCTAAAACCTAACAAACAATGCTTTCCTTTCTGCAAACCACTCGAAGGCTTATTTTTTGAAAAAGTAGATTTAATCTTAAACAGATATATTGATATTATTAGAATTTGAAACTTGAATTATTAGGTACGTTTTTAAATAGCATTTGTAGTCAATTGACTTATGGCAAATGCATTCTAGTTGAAACTTACATTACAGTCTGAATCTTAAGCATATGATATTTAATTTGATATATCCAATACCTTCGAGAGCTATCGAACAAGATGATATCAGTGGAGTGAATTTATGAGTTTGTATAATGGTGTTCTACAAAAAAAATGTTTAAAAATGTGTTTAGTTTTTGCATTGTAATGCTTTATAATTATTAACAAATCTAACATTTTAAAATATATAATTCGCAATTCTCATTCGCATAAAGAAACATGAATAAAATAATATTTTGTTTTGTCAAATTGTCACGGTCACAAGTTCAGTATAAAATAGTCTGCTCTGCTATAATAGAATAATAGAAGGTAGCACTGTATCTCTACAATATTAATGAGTGCTATCATGTACTATACATTCACAACTGTTATAAATTCTGTCAATTTCGTACTAGTTTTTATGCAACACTTTTACCACAAATGAAGTAATATGTGTATGGACAAATTTTAATAGTTTACAGATTTATCCACTTTTTGTAAATTACCTACGTGCTGAGAATATAAATAATTGTTTTTATTTTGAGAATTGTGTATTTCAACACAATACTAATCAATTTTACCGTTTGTTTATTTGTATATTTCACTAATAAAAAAACAGAACGATCTTTTAAAATGCTAATAAACTAATAATATCCAAAATTACCATGCAAATCAAATTTTGTTATGCATAAATAATTTTCTCGCATGAAAAATTCAAACGCTTCTAACGATTTTATGAATATTGCCTAAAAATAAAAATTTAAAACCAATATTATATTTCTCTCCTACGTTACATAGGCAGTTTCAGTAAATGTTCTTTATTAATCATACAAGAAAGTATTGACATTCATAATGGTTACATTCATGCGTTCTTCATCGATTTGATGTATTACTGCACGTGCCTTGCATTCCATTACCAAATTATTCAGCGTCATGCATGAAACAGTTTTGAAGTGAATGTCATAGTTACAAATTAAACTAACTGTCTAATTATAAAATATTAATTATTCTAGCAGAAATAATTATAAATCTAAGAAAAGAACAATTAATATAGTAATTACTAGTAGCTTCTCACACGTCCATCAGCTGTTGAGTTTCATTAACGTATTTAATATTAATGTAAATTGAATTTTATTTTCAAGGATAAATTGTTTTATTAAAGTTTCAGAGTGCTAATAAGAGAATTCCTACCGACGTCTTTTAAGTGGAAACTGATGATATGTATGGCAAGGTTCTATTCAAAAGTTAGTTAAAACTAATTTATTTTACAGATATTCAACTAAGAGTTTCTGTAGTAAGCGTAAACTCTGTATTCAGTTTAAGTTCAAAATGTATTTTGAATTTCTAGAACTTATATAGGATTTTCATATTCTATTACATATAACGCTGAACTCAAATTAGTTAAGTAGTGTCATGAAGGGATGTTGTGCAGTTCAAAAATCTAATAATTAAAAACAACTGCTTTTTCTCTTTAATTTTTGCCGGCATTGATTAAAAAATTATTATTTTGTGTAGTGTAATATTAAATTACTTACTAGTAATGTATTTATATAATTTTTATATTTTAAATTCAAGTATAACTTTGTTTACTTTAATAACAACTAATGCCAAAATGAAAATTATAATCAGGCACATATCTTGGAACTTTGCCTAGTTGCAACTTTTTAGTGTCACTTTAAAGCTTGGAAAATAATTAAATATCAAATTCAAGATTACCACTTGACATTTTCTTAAACTCCATGTACCTTCTTGTCAGAAACAGTACGATAATGGTTCCAAAATATACTTTATCGTTGTACTAGGTGCAAAGAAAGTTTTAAGCACGTCAAAATGTGAATTCGAAACGCTAGTTTGTCATTATTCTCTTCATATTTGTTACACTGTCGTAACCATAAGTTTCGTTAACCTAGTAATGAAACTAAAGATTTTCGGAGTTAGGCTTTTCATTATACTCTTAATAAACGAAGAATTCAAAGTATCTAATTACTTAAAATAAAATGAAAAGTTTTCATTGAATAATGTGATTGCAAAATTTACTGAAAAAATTAAATTTCTATTAAAAAAATAAAAAATGCAAGATGCGCGTTTCATCAGATTTGTTAAGTCTTGTTGTAAAGGTTTTGTATACTAATCCCATGTTTTTCTGGTGTTTATACATTTCAGAGAATTTTCATTATTTACTTAATAAAAAGGCTTCATTACTATTATACATCAACTTTCATCGCAATAGTATAATAGATAGTGCGGACGCATTATGCAAGAGAGTGTGAACATTTCCTTCAATACTGTGTTAGTGTTTTTGTTTCAATATATTATTAAAAAAACAAAAGCTGTGTTTTCTATATAATCAAGAATGTGTTAATGCCATACCTATCTACATTATGTGTGCATCAATCAGTTGTTAACTTTGAAATAACAAAAAACTCTCATAACATGATCCAGTGTTGTTACTTCATAAGGCATGCTTTTAGGCAGCAAACAAGTTGACCAAGAGAATGCTCATCACAACACGTGGGCAACAATGTCGCACGGCAAGAAGTCCACGTATTATTGGCAACTGCACTAATACAAGCAAAGAAGATAGATGGCACCTACGAGATTTTGTGGACACTCATAGCATCGCTCATAAACGAGCAAGCAGCTTAACCATTAGCCCTGCCAAGAAGCAAGGTCAAGGCAGAAGTGAGCAACCCAAAACAGCCACCACTCACATCGAGGCGCAACTGGCACCAAGGTTCACCAGTAACTTCCGGTTGAACACAACACTATTGGTTATATCAAAACTAACCAACGCATTACCCAGAAAGCTACTAGAAAGCGATATAAATGAATGGAACAATCGCATGTTAGCCGATCCCACATTTGCAAATCCAGGACCAATAGATATCATACTGGAGGCAAAAGACATAAGCACTTTCACACTAGTTGGTCTACATAAAAGCAAAGATGGAATAATAGGCCAACACACAGAATTCGGTGGGATTCTGTCGGGAGCAACAAAAGAAGCGAGTAGCAACATCAACATTATCAGTATGGTCACATGTATCAACGAAAATAAACAATTAACCAAATTCTGGGAATTAGAAGAAGTCAATCAACCAGGGGAGTTAACAGAAGATAAAAAGGCATCTGAAGAATACTACAGTAAAACAACGCAAAGAAACCAAGACGGAACCTACACCGTACGCCTACCATTCAAAGGCACAACAGAGATCTTGGGAACATCAAAACCCAAGACAATAGCAAGGATGCTTCAACAAGAGAAAAAGTTTGCAAAGGACGAAGAATTAGGTCAACAATATAAATTCCTGCGAGAGTACTTAGAACTTGGACATATGAAACTCATCCCAAAAGGGGAAGAAGACCAACAGCGGTACTATATATCTCACCAATAGGGTGACATTATTTTTCCGACTTAATATTAAGACTTGATCTCGTTATAACTACTATTTTATAGTGCAATTAATTAATTTTAATCATGAGCATTATTGAAATTAAAAACTACGATAAAAGACAAATAGTTAAAATTAGTATTCATATATAAAACTCGCTCAAAACCATTAAAAGTTCATTAAAATTTATTTTTAAAACTATTGAGCGACCTTTAAATATTAATATTTTGACTCCAGATTTTAGTATGTTTCTCTACAACCTACATAGAAAAGATTGAATTAGTGAGAAACTAAGCACTAATCAAAGCGGACAGCACAACCACCAAATTATGAGTGGTATTCGACGCGTCTGCTAAGACATCCAATGGCGACAGCTTGAACGAAAAGATGCACACCGGAGCACGTCTACAGCAAGAGCTTGCAAACATCGTACTGCGCTGGAGAACGCACAAGATAGCCTTCTCAGCCGACACAAAAAAGATGTATCCCCAAATACATGTCAATGAAGAGGATCAGCAGTTCCAAAGAATAGTACGGAAAGTCAATTCAACGGATCCAATCCGAGAATATGGTCTAACAACACTAACCTATGGGACAACCGCAGCCCCATACCTCGCCATCAAAACGCTTCAACAACTGGCAATAGATGAAGCAGAAACCTTCCCGAAGGCATCAAAAATCACGAAGAGAGATTTCTACGTAGATGACGTACTGTCATAAGCCGAAACACTACAAGAAGCCGTCAGCCTCCAAACACAACTTATAACAAAGCTTCGCAAAGGAGGTTTCGCACTACGGAAATTGTCAAGCAACGAGAGATCACTAGTCGAGAGTCTACCTGAAGAACTACAAGACCAGACCACTATAAAAGTTTTTGAAAAAAGATCGAAAAAGACATTAGGACTCCACTGGACGCCAAAAGAAAATATCTTTGCTTTTAAACCGCACATCAACCATACCGTCATCATTCCGTAACCTTCAGCAGTGTCACCCCATTATAATCCTGTTAGTATGCTGCACGATATGGTTTATCTACCGACTATGGAAATCACAACGACCTACCACAACACTACAACGCAAGCCGGACGACGAAGTACGCCGGCCACTCCAGTCGGAACCGACACAACCTGAAGAATTATTGTTGCAACAACTACTTGGCAGCCACACATACTTTCAGTCTTGATCTTTAGGCTTCGATCGCAGTACGCGCCTTTCCTTGTACAAAAGTTTCCCATTTCTTTACTAATGACTGTTTTGGACTTTCCAAACTTGTGTGAGGCTTTGAGCAAACATCCAGCCTCAGTTTGCTCCACAAGTCGTAATTCTGTAGATTTAGATCTGGAGAGGCTGAAGGACAATCTTCCCTTGCAATAAAATTAGAAAGTTTTTCTTTTACGCAGCTTTGTATCATTTTGGTTTCATGCAAACGTCGAGCTCTAGATATGAATGTGTTTAATGGTTTCACTATAGGGACTAAGATGTCTTCAGTATAATCTTCTGCCTTGATTTTGACTCCTTGAGGCACAGAATAGAGTTTTTCTTTACCATTCCAGCTTATATCCATCCAAACCATCACAGAAGGTGGGTGATGAGTTCTTTTCGATTTGTTTTGAGACAGGGAAATACTTTTAGCTGATTTTGCAAAAACTCAATTGTTCTGCTTATTAAACTTTCCTTTTACTGTAAAAACTTTCTTGTGAGTCAAGTCAAGTCTTTTCCAACTTTCACCTACGTACCGCTTAAAGAGTGCCTGGCTTTTAATAAGTCTATTTTTCTTTTGAATTGCAGTTAGCATATGACAAGTGCCTTTAAGCCTTTTGTAAGCGCGCGATTCATGGTCGTTTTTGAAACTCTCATTTGAGGGGCCAATGTCTTCTGAGTGCGGGGAGGATTTCTATGTACTAATTCAATTTTTCAAAGTTTTAAACATAGCAGGAGCCCTCAGACCAAGAAGTTTCCAGTTTTTTTATATCGATTGAAAATTTTTCCTGGAGTTCTGCCTTGTAAATGTTTATTTATAACAGTACAACGTTTTATTTTACAAGCTTGTATTGCAACAATTTTGATTTTAGACAGAAAACCTTATTGCGGACTACTACATTTAAGCACACACCTTAAACTGACATATCACTGACGTGTGACACTATCTTGTTTTAGAAGCAGCCTACTTCAAACTAGTGTATGAGAACTTGTGGTATTACTAGGTAATAACGTTAAATAACTAAAAGCTAAAAGATTCATAATTTTTATTGTTTTGTCGATCGGTAAGTTAAAATGTCAATACTCGCCTACAATGGATCAGGACCAGTTCCAACAGTCTTTAGATTTGCAGTAACGCAAGCTTCAAACACTACCGACCCAGTTTTTTAATCAAAACAATCAGAATAATGCTCCAACTCCTATTCACACAATGTGAATAAATCTGATGATTTTGATATAACAAAAGAAACCTTTCAGCAATACAAAAGAAGACTCGATAATTTTCTTTCTTTTTTTTAAAACGCTTGACTTCGGACAAAAATACACCAAAAACAATCCCTTGAAATAGTACCAGTTTTGAATATTTGGAACTACTAAAATTGACTGTAGCCCCTAAAGAGAAGAATGCATTGACTTTTGATGAAATAATTAAAGCACTAAATGATCAGTTAACCGCGAAGAACCAAGAAATCAATTAATCTATTTAAGATTTCGTAATCAAACTTAATAAATTCATTCCTGCATGTGAATTCAAATGTGATTGTGGACAATCAGCGACAGATTCTTTTCTACATTCACAATTTATCAGGGGTCTTACTAACCAGTAGATACGGCATAAATTATTGCTAGATAGTTCAAAAACAGTTTCCGAAACAGTTTTAAAAGCTCAAACCTTAGAAGCGTCAACTATAGCCAATCAACAATTCGATACTTTTTCCCAAAATACTCAAACAAGTGTGAATAGTGTCAAGAACACGAAGTAGGAGTAAAGATAGGTTTAAATCAAGGTCGCAAAATAAATCATATAGTTCTAAACTACGATTATTCAAAATACAGAGAACAAAGAAACTCCCCAGACAGCAAAACTTTGCTATTTCGTAACTACATAGTAACTGCGTAAAGTAAACGATGTAAAGAAATAGTAAAATAAAAGGTAACTATAAGTTAAGTATTGGTCAAGAATGTCCCGGGTATTGTAACTGTAGAGTTACTCTCAGATTCCGTTTAAGCAACTTGCACGTGGGAATGTCACAATGCGTAGTAATCTTCCGAGCATTCGGGAGTTACTTTATAGTTGCTGTATCTTCACTATTTAGTTACGGGTTGATGTTAAGTAAGTCAGAGAACTTAATCTCTCTTTAGCTAGGGGTTGATTGTAGTCGGAGGCAGTGCCCTTGAGCGCCAAAGACATTCAGCCCGCAGCCGCACCGGCGGCGGAGGATGAAGAGAGCGTAGTGATAATGAGATGAGATGATGCAGGATGCACAAAAAACGCAAAAAAAACGGTTCCCTCAGAACGGTGTTGGTGTTCGTATGGTGAGTTGTGTAACAGTGTGTGCGTGTTTGTGTAGTGGTGTGTGTATCTAGGTGTGTTTAGTGTGCCGTGGACTGATGCTGAAGCTGTTCCGGCATTTGCCTTCACCACTAGGGGAAACCACGGAAAACTCTAGTGAGAACAGGTGGGGTGGCTGCGGTCCTGGAACCTGAAACAAGAGGAAAAAGCCGGCAGAAATAATGTTTGCGTAGGTGTGTGGTGTTGGACGCGGAGTGGAGGGGTCTGGAGTCGCGGGTTTAACTTGGAGATTAACGTAGGATGATTGGAGTGGTGTCCAGGACATCCTCCAGGTCGGGGGTTAGAAAGGTGGCGTTGCCGATGTATCTGGCAGGAGGGTGTTTGAATATGTATCTAAGGCGGCGTGGTTGGAGCCCGGCTGGAGTGGCAAGAATTTCCAGTGGAGCGGGGTGGTTTTGGTCGATCGCTCGATGGACGATCGGCCTTGGAGGGCTTCGAGCCGCGCGTCGATCAGGGGGATGCCCGCCCGGTGGCAGACCTCCCCGGAGGGATGTAAGCGTTCCAGGCCCAGCATCCCCCGGCAGACCCGCCTCTCTTTTTGAAGAAGGCATTTCATTTGGTGTTTTTTGAGGGAGCAGAAGACTGGGTGCCGATAGTCGATTATGGGGCGGATGAAAGTTTTATATGTATGGATAGGGTCCGCGAGTGGCATCCGTGGAAGCTCCCGCGGAGCACGGACAGGATGGAGGCTCGTCGCTGGACAGCGTCGAGACACTTATGCAGCTCTGGGCCCCAGGGGAGCGTGTGGGTGAATGTGATGCCCAGGTACGAGATCGTTGGGGAGAGGTGGAGCCGGGAGCCCCACAAGGACAGAAGAACGTCGCGCTCTTGGAATTTGGTGTTTGTGAATCTGAATGGGTGGCAAAAAAGGATGACCTGGGTTTTGTTTGGGTTTGGCCGGATGCGCCACAGGCGAAACCAGCCCTCCAGCCTGGCAAGAGCTTGGGCTAGTTGGCGGGTTGCGGCCGCGGCGCTAGGGACATCCGCCCAGAGAGCGGTGTCGTCGGCGTATTGGGAGAGGCGTGCTTGTGCGGTGTTGAAGCGTCCGGGGCCCGGTCGGGCCTCTGGGCAGGGGATGTCGTGACAATACGTGACGAAGAGGATCGGAGAGAGAATGGAGCCTTGTGGGACGCCGGCTCGTGGCGTGATAGGGTTGGAGAGGGCTTCTTTGACCTTTACGCTGTGTTGTCTGTGGGTTAGGAAGCTGTTAATGATCCTGACAAATCCAGGAGGGACTTGGGCGTTCATTCTCGCATACTTCATAGCGGCCTATATATAGAGTTAAACTAATAACATGCGAAGCATGAAGCTTTAACCGCGCCGTCTAGTGTCATCACCAACAAACGCAGAAGGTGCATACACTTTTAATATATACGCTATTTGTTCAGTTTACAACTATAGCGAATTAGCTTCAGCATTCAAGACTAGCCACTGGTTAATTTCACCAATCTCTGCTGAATAGAAATAATAGAGTAAATAGCTGCGTATTTTTATAGTTTTAATAAAAACTCCCTTATTTATCTGAATTATCTTAATTGAAAACGTCTTTTATTCATTTGCAGAGAATATAGATTACAAATTACAAACAACTTTTAACACATTGTATACCAAAAGTAGAACTGTGGGGTAATTTAAGAACAGCCATTCTCAAATCTTAAAATTCTAACTGTTTCTTGGGTTTTTCTTTCAAGCCACATGTGTTAAACAACGACAGCAGATGTACGTAACTCAATACTGTACGTTCAACACAGTATCTATTTAAAAACGTTAGAATAATCCTCCGTGCTTTTAAACTGAACAAAAAGCTTTTACCTGGACTGGTGATTACAATAAATGCATTGTAATTGTAATCATTTGTATTGTACATTAAATTAAAACCTGATTTGAAGTACCAATCCATATTTTGAACAATTAAGTATTATTATTTATTATGTAGGTTTTTGCATATTGGAAATTTTTATATTAATAATTAATTTGTTGTTGTTGTTGGGAGTAACAGAAAATAGTCGGCAAGCAGTAGAGTTACTACAAATAGTTGTTTTATTGTAACATGACGTATTCTGTTCTAAAAGTAAGCTTGAATATTCTATTATTACTGCAAAGGAGCAATTAGATAGTGCACTTGTCGCAACGAACCTTTTAGGTTCCTTTAACAAGTAAACTTGCAGTAAGCTGACGGTTATGTGACTACTAAATAACACGAGAAAGTTTAGTTACGGCTTCATACCAACTAAAACGTTACTACATAGTTACCTGATCCAAAAATGCCTTAAAAATAGTAAAAGAAAAGTAATAGAACGGTATGAATGTAAAATCATAGTTAACAAATAGTAACATTGCTGTAAAAAGTAGTAAACTTTTGCTGTCTGGGTCATCATCAAGATACAGATCACAATCTCGACTTAACCTGAAATATTTCGTAATGGAAGGTCTATGTTTAAAATACACAAAAAACAATCATAACTCAAAGCAATACAAGATAGATGCTTCAAAATTAAGCTACCAATATTTTGTTTAAAGAAACTTATGACGGAGAAGAAAGCGGAAAGGAGTAAGATTAATTGAAAGTACACATACTACGTATACATTAAAAGTAACAAACAACTCAATAAATTCGAGGTGGACTCGGGAGCAGGGCAGATCCTTCAACCTAGACGTGACTTCGAAAACTTAAACTTAAGTCTAACTTTACTCCAAGATTCTAGTATACGTTTTTGTTCCTATACAGCCTTTATGTACGCTAATCAGAACGAAGAAATAGAAGTACAGTATAAACATATTAAATCAAAAGAACTACTTTATATTATGCCTGATCAACTCTCATCTGTACTAGGCAGATCTTGGTACGTTATCTAAATATTCGACTTCAAGATATTGACACCGAAAATGAGAAGAACAATTATTCCATTTCTTCAATTCAGCCAGAAGATACAAAAAAGTCTTTACCAAATAAGCACCACTATTTCAAAAAAGAGTTGGCAAATGCAATAACGTCAAACTTCTTTTCAGACTGCGTAACAATGCCAAGCCAATCGCTCTTAAAGCTAGAGAGGTCCCTCATGTACTTAAAACTAAAGTAGAACAGTAACTTAAATCTCTCGAAGATCAGCGTATAATCACAAACGTTTAAAAAAGTGACTGGGCATCACCATTAGTTGTCGATCTGAAGTTAGATCCCTAGGTACGCTTATGTACTGATTATACAAGGTGGGCGTAAACCCTCAACTAAAATCCACTCACTATTCTACACAGAAATGAATGATTCAGAATATCATTTTTTCTGGACTTCGTAAAAGCGTATTATCACTTTCCAGTCGACGAAGAATCTACAAAAATTCTAACTATAATTGGGTACTTATTCATTTAAGCATCTTTTGGCATAAAGACTGCACCTAATGATTTTCATCTCTAAATGAATAAGATGTTAGCTCGTCTTCGAGGAGTTACGTCATATTTTGATAACATTATAGTTCACAGCCGAACATTAGCGGAATGTTATAACAACTTAATTGCCTGCCTGGACAGACTACAAGAATACGATTTACACCTCAATAAAAAAATGCGAATTTTTTAAAACAAAAGTCGAATACGTGAGATGCGTAAGTGAAAAAGAAAAAATCTCTAAAGATTCTTTAAAAGTTAATGCTATTACAAATGCTCTAAAACCAACAAACCAAGGAAATGTCAAGAGATTCCTAGAAATGGTAACTT
Organism: Ignelater luminosus; assembly: GCA_011009095.1. Classification (NCBI taxonomy): domain Eukaryota; kingdom Metazoa; phylum Arthropoda; class Insecta; order Coleoptera; family Elateridae; genus Ignelater; species Ignelater luminosus. The sequence continues at coordinate 11,821 of VTPC01003907.1, forward strand.
ATTACTCAAAGTTTATACCAAAATATCTCTACAATAACGTGCCCACTGAGATTACTTTTTCAGAAAAATCAAAAGTTTCTCTGCACTTTACAACACAAAGAAGTATTTTTAAAATTAAAACACGAAATTGCAAGCGACAGAGTACTAACACCCTTTAACCCAGCCCTTCCACTTACTGTAGCTTGTGATGCTTCACCTACAAGGATAGCCTGAGTACTATTACAGACTGTAAACGAAGTAGAAAAGCCTGTTGCATTTACATCAATATCAGTGTCAAAATCTGAAATGAATTACAATTACATCCACAGCTCGCCAATTTGAAGTACAAAATTCGTCACAAAAAGCAGAAGAAAACGTTTATGCTGATTTTCTGCCTCGAGTCCCTATTCAAGAAACTCCATCTGAAGATGAACGCTGCATCGAAGAAGAAGCATCCCTAATTTCTAACAAAGTTATTTATCAAATTTCTAACGCAACACTTAACTATAAAACACTGGCTGAAGAAACTTCACGTGATGAACTACTTTCAGAACTTAAATCAGCTGCAACTGTGACTCAGAGTACTACCTTATTTAAAGGTATCATTTGCAAAGGACAACTAGTAATGGTATCAACCTCTCTATAAAAATCAGTACTCGAAGAACTCCAACATACCCATACAGGGATTGTCAAGATTAAACAACTAGCTCGCAGATATGTCTATTGGAAGCACCTAGATTAAGGCATTGAACATCTGATTAAATCTTGTCAAAACTGCGCTCAAATATAATATATTCTTGGGATAAACCTATACAAAACCTTGCAAGGATTCATATAGACTACGCAGGGCTGTTCGAAAACCACAACTTCCTAATTTTAGTCGACGTAAGATTTTGTTGGATAGAAGTTCGTTTTACCAAGACTGCATGTACAACTGAACCAACGTTTTAATATCTTCAAGAAATATTCGCAATCCAGGGCCTACCAAAAATTTTAGTCTCCGGCAAAGCTTCAATATTCAAGAGCGAAACATTTACAAAATTCTGTACAGACCATGGTATAAATCAAATGCTTATAGATCGGGGTCATCCAGCCATCAACGGAATCCAGAACGTAATGTCCAAACTATCAGGCAGAAATTAACATCTAGGTCAGCATCTTCGTTAACCCTCTACAGAAAAGTTCAAGAAATCTCACTACGATATATAGCTTGTGGAAAATTTCCATCAGAATTGTATTTAAACAAAAGAATCTGTATCTGCCAGTCGGCTAATAACTGTAATAAAATGCTGAAGTTTTGGTTTT
>VTPC01003908.1:0-56080 GCA_011009095.1 Ignelater luminosus
TTTTTTACCTGAAAGCATTCCATTTAAATCTGGAGAAATTCAATAAAGAAACAATGTTGTCTAATGTAACCGCAAGATAATAAATTTATAACCGGAAAACTTGAAAGACTTTTATACTTATGTATGTAAATATTGCCTAAATTGTGTAATTGTACAGGTACAGCAGTAAATTTAAAATGCCACGTATTGCGCAGAAAGTTTTTATTAATGACCATTAACATATTTTGATAAAATGGTTTTAGTTTAATAACAGAAAGTGTGTACAATTAAACATATTTATTTTTATAAGTTTTGTATCTTTGTTTCATCTTTCGATGTTAATAACATATTGTTTAAAATCGAAAATCATGCTAAACTTGAGTACTGGAAATTACCATAAGTTTGTAAAAAGGTTATACTACCCTATTTAATGATTTACATACAATGCTTGTACGCAAGGTTCTACAATTTATACAAATAGATGATTGTTTTTGGTTTAATTATAATAAATCAGTTAATCAAATTTCATTAATTTGATAGTTTAACCGTTTGAATTTTTTAATTCGGTCAATTTGTTTGGAAGATACAGGGTGTGAAATCTAAAACATAGCCCACCTCTTTCTAACAGACAAGCGCACCGGCCTACAATTCTTCGTCGACACTGGCTCTGATGTCTCCGCTATCCCACCAACCCTATTCCACAGAAACCGCACTCCGTCCTAATTCAAACTGTGCGCCACCAACGGTTCCGAAATAGTCACATAAGAACAGCAGTACTTTCAGTGGATTTCAGACTACGCCGCGAGTTAAAAGGACGCCAATAATAGGTGCAGACGCTTTGTGCAAGCACCGACTTCCAGTGGACCTTGGAAACAATATCTTACTCGATGAGCTCAAACACTTATTTGCGCAAGGACATCCCTTGTTAAGTAAAAGTGGTTCTTTATTGGCAGTGGCAGCACACACCCTAAAGTTATCCTATCGCATCTACTACGGAAGTTCCTAGACTTAACCTAGCCGTTGCTGATACTTCCGCGGAACAAACACCCCGAGTGCATCATATAGTTACTACAGGACCACCAATTGCAGAGTAAACCAGTCGTCTGCCTCTGGAGAAATTACGGACAGCCAAGACTGACTTTGCGTACAAGGCTTCAAACAACCCAAAGTTCAGACCTCTTTAATTGGCGCCAAAAACAGCATCCTGTCAGTAGCGCCCTTGTACCGATTGTGGCGTTTGTTATCCGATCGCGCACATACGGAACTTTGCCGTCTAGCTGGCAGGATGCACAGTTTTTTCAAAAATCGGTCTCATCCGAACGTAATACCATCAGATTCCCGTCGTCAAATCGAATATCTCACCTTCTGAATTATTCGAATTCCCAGTGATAACTTTCAGTCTATCCTATGTGGCCCAAACTTTTCACCGTTTTATGGGCGAAGTTTTCGAAAAATAATTTGATCGCGTCCGAAACTGCTACAGAGCATATTCGTCTTATAGAAACAGTGTTTGCACGCTTACGAGACTACGACATTGCAATAGTCAGTGAAATTGAATATCTAGGTAACGCAATCTTCGCCGCCGGAAAGTAGCAACCATTAGCCATTTTTCATCTCCGAGCACCGTAAAAGAATTACGTCGATTCCTAGAAAAGCTGAATTTGTACAGTTTGCCCGTACGTATCTAAAGCATTACATTAGCAAATCTTCAACTCAGTGTATCAGCTGTGACACTCTGGAACCTGAACAACACTCAAAACCATCCGCTGCCAATATGTGCTGCCGTTCATGAGTAAAGATATCGTGCAGTGGTCGCGTACCTGTCTCCGCTGCCAGCGATCTAAGATTCACCGCCATACCCTTTGCAAGATTTCCCCATACCCGATGGCCGCTTCCAATGCAGTCACTTTGTTACCGTAAAACCCCTTCCAGTCTCTCGAAGATTTAAATATATCTCAGCGATGGTCTATCGCTTCAGCAGGTGACCCCAAGCAGTCCCCCTGGCCGCCACCTTTTACGCAAACTGAGTAACCCGCTTTGGTTCGCCGTAAACAATCGCGGCAAATTAAGGTCAGCAGTTTGAATCTGCCCTTATGTACAACTTCACTGGGACGATCCAAGCCCGCAGTACAGCACACTAATCCCAAAACAATGGTATTCTACAGCGCTAGCACCACAGCCTTAAAGCCGCTATTATGTGCCACCAAACCGACTGTTGGCTTCAAATACTGCCCACGGTACTACTAGGCTTCCTCACAGATCACAGATCTGCAAGCATCGCCAGTCGAGATACTGTACGATTCACTACTCATCAAATTTCTCCTCGAGCAAGGACCAACTTCTCTAATAAAGGAGCATATACGCCATTTACGCCCTATACCGACGATACATCACAGTCGACACGCGATCTTCGTCCACCCAAGTTTGAATACGGGTTCGCATGTATTCTTGCAAAACAATACCGTTAGAATACTGCTCCAGTCATCCTACACCACCTACAGCCTATGTACTACCAAAAACAGCGACAAGAACATAAATGTATCAACGGACCGGCTGAAGCCAGCTATCGCCACCGACAACGACGCTACACCGCCACCCGCCGTTCCAACGCTGCCGCCAACTGTAATGGTGTCACCCTCTGTGCAACCAGTAGCGCCACCAACACCGCTGTCCTATTCGGCCTCCGGTACAGCTTTCGAATACCGTGTTTACTCGCCTAATGATTTTAGGACGACTTGCCCGCCGGATACGAGAGCGTTTTGTGTGCAAGTGACAGCGCCATCCGGCGCTGCTCCGGTTCTAATTGAGATCTTCCTCTTGTGACCACCACTCCATCGTTTATCGGCACAAGCAACAAATAATGTGTATAACGTAAATTAAAAATGCATACTGGCGAATTAGAACTTAAATAAACATAACTTCTTCACAAGTAGATCGACTTGCAAACTTTGCAAAGGTTTTAGCGATCACTGTTTATACACGAATAAATATGCGACAACGTGACAACAACCTTACTGTTGGTTTTAGCTAAGTTTTGTTTATTCTATCGAGCTCCTCAACTCTTTTCATCGACGGTCAATCTACGAATAGCTTTTTGTGCCTGTTTCTGGAATCTGACTTTGTTGTCCTTCTATTTATAGCTTCTCTAAGGAAACACAAATATATTCCTATAGCCGGCTCTATCCCAAATAATGAATTTTACTAACATAGTTTGGCTAAACTTTCGGCTTTTTTATTACCTTAATGTCCACTGAGTCTAGGTACTCAAGTCAGTGTGTTTCGGTCTGCCAGGGTACACAGTATGGAAAGGCGTTCCACTACAAATTTTGGCCCTACTTTTATTCTCTTCACTGCTGCTTGACAGTCTATATATATATATATATATATATTGTGATGATATTAAAAACTCTATGGTTTAAAATTAAAAAAAAATAATAAAATGAAGGGTTATCATTCAAAGAATATAATATGACTAAGTGCATGTACAGTAGGTTTTGTGATTAGGAATAGATAACGAAAAGTAGGTTGTATAGAGTGGATGGCTAGATAATAAAAAAAAGGAAAGAAAAAAACGGAAGTTTGTGGAAAAGAAAAATTGAAAAAGAGGTATCTAGGTGTGGTTGTTGATATGCAGAGACGTAAAAAAGATAAATAAGAAAAAACTGTAAAAGAAAAGCTTTTTCTTTTAAAATAAATTAAGGAAAAGTAATAAAGTAATAAAATTATGTATATGGTTGATTAAGAACTATGTATGTAGATGGTTATTAAAACTTACTATGTATATGGTCATTAAGAGTTGTTATATATATATATATATGGTTTACATTATGTTAGTTATGGTTTATGTTAATGTTACACGCTATTGCAAGAAAATTGATACAACAAGAAAATAAAACAAGATACACAAATTAGATGGATTTTTATTTGTAATTAGTGGTGTGAAAATAAACTAACAAACGGGAAATCAAGGAAGAAATCGGTACAGTAAATGGAAAGATGAAAGAGGAGCAAAATAAGTAAGAGTGCACATGATTATTAGATTGATTAGAAATGATAAAAAAGAGATTTTCATATTAAATAAAAGGATTTATTAAATAATAGTTACACAATCTTGTCAAATAAAAAACAGTTTATTAGTTAAAGAACAAAGTATATTTTTGCAAAGGACAATTATAATATTTATTATCATAAATATCTTCTAATTCCTTTTCCTTTCTTCTGTTTGTTTGGAGGGACATAAGAGTAATTTGGTGCGCGTTTAGAACTTCACTGTGGTGAACAATTTTTGGGTGAGATACAAAGCGCGAAATCAAGGGTGATTCTGTGAGAAGACATCTAGGAGTGAGAAACGTAAAGATGAACAAAGGATATCCGAGAAGAGGAAGAGGACCTACTAAAGTTTATAGGTGGTATAATTAGAAACAAATACAAAAAAAAGAAAATAAAATCTTAACCACAAAAAACAGGAAGAAAGGTAAAATAATAAAACCCTGTAGTTAGTATAGTTAGATAAAAAAAAAATGTAAAATTCTTTGAATGAGTTAATCATTATCAATTTATAAATTTTTTTTGACAAATATCAGTGACACAAGTTAATGTCACAACCATTAACCTATAAGTAACAAACATGTTTTTGACATTAATTTAAAAATTTGATAAATAGAATTCAATTTCGGCCCATGAAATAAAAATATAATTAAATGTTATGAAATTCATTACACCGAAGTTCATATATATCATTACAATATGTAAAACTGCTTTTTACACACTTTCCTTTCAAGTTTTTGTTTGTGAAGCTTAATATTGCATATTACCAGCCACAAAATTGTGGGCTACTTACCTTTGGAGAACCAGAGTTCCACTTTCGGTTTCATGCCATATTCCTGTTTAAGTGCCTTCGAAAGTGTTCGATACCTCTGTAAACCTGATTAGTCTATCACATGGAATTCGTTCCCTACTATCCAGATTTTTGTCTTTGGTTCCTTTAAAGTTTCTGTGTGTTATTGGGGTAGCACAGTCTGATCCCATGTCGGGGAGAAGGTTAACAAGCTTTTCTAGTATGTGGTTCTCAAATTTTCTTTGTTCTAGAGTTTGTGCAAGAATCTTGGCTTTCTTTGTATCACAAGTCTTAGCGGAGGACGATCTTCTTACGGTTTGTGCTATTGAATTTTCGAATCTTGGATAGTTTCGTTTTGATGTTTGGTTACAGCGTTCTGGGCTACTACACTAAGGCTGCGTATGTTATTGCTAGTTTAATCACATAGTGTACCATAACCAATGTACCATAGTAGGTCTAGGTTTTCAGATTTCTCCATACAATTGCTTACTACTACTAAAATGCCAAGCCTGGCGATGTGTATGTTCCAACTAAGTTTTTGAGTCCAAGATCACTTTAAGGTACTTAACCTCCCTCGTCGTTGTTAGTTTTGCACCACGAAAAGTTAGTTCCTTCTACTGACAGAGGGTACTATTGCTATTTTCTGGAGGTTTATCGAAAGACCCTTGCTTGTCGCTCAGTCTTATGCTATATTTAGGGATATTTGCATCCTTTTCCTGATTATAGTTGTAGATTTACCCTGTACTATGATGACTATATCATCAGCATAGCCTGCGCCGCAAAAGTCTCAACTGTAGAATTTTCAGAACAGTATGTCGGCAATCAGTTTCCACATTTCTCTTTGCGGGTATTTGCCTGCCACTCTGGCTACATACTTTATCTCAGGAGGGTCAAGTGTAATATTTTGCCTATGAGCATATACTAAATTCATTTCCTATAGGTTTCCTTGAGTCTACGTTTCCTGCAAGAAAAGGTGTTATTGAAGTGACTTATTGCTTTTTCTAGTCTAGCAACTGCCTGCTGCAAGGCAGTTTCCGTTGGGACGCTTGCCCTGTACGCGTATCCATCCTTGTGTAATAGTCTTCAAACCAATGCGCGTATCTAGCAGTTTAAGTATAAATACCACAATAACTCGATTTGACGATTTTTACGAGTCTACCTAACAGGATATTTATTTCCTGCTATAGCATCACGGCAAGAATTCTGCCGAGATGTGGAGATGAAAATTCAAATGAGTCTATGGCTCGTTTGACCTTATCATATGAGATTACATTTCTTGAAACTGCCCAATACATTTTGGCTGCCTGTTTGGGGGTTTTGCCAGAATTCTGTTGCCCCAATTTTCTTTTATGTTCTTTATAATAGTTGCCCCAGAAAAATGAATCCTTAGCAACTCCGCCATTGTTTTATTCCACGTCTTTGTGCAACCACCTAGAACTTCATTTGCTTTCGGCAAAAAAATAAAAATAAACTAAACTAAACTAAACTTCTAGAGGTGTAATGGCTTTGCGATTTTTGTTTCGAAACTATCCGTTGGAGTCTGTCACACGTGGAAGTACACAGTACCTTAACAACCTGTATATTAAGAGTATATTTACAATATATAATGATAAATATCTTCAAGTACCAGCTTCGATTTGAATCTGAATTAGTTAACAGGAAGTTTTAATTGTACCATAGAGAAATTAATATAAGTAGAGGAACAATTACAATGTTTTAAATGTAACCTAAAACCGTATTGAACAATAGAGGGCGATACACTTCGCCATATATAGGAGGGTACAAAAAGCTTAACAGCATCTTTTCCAACCTAAAACTACAGTTTACAATACATTTAATAGACAAAGAATAGAATGCAGGTACTTCATACCGCTTGTTATTGAGATCGTTATAAAACAAAAAAAGGTGTTATTTATTATTTTAGTTCTGCAAACTCAATATCAGTCAAAACACGAATGCGCGAAATCTGGTACATTTGCGCGTATACAATAAAATTTTTAATTATTAATTTAAACGCTTGAAAAGTCAGGATTAAACTAAGGATTAGGACTCGAGATTTTTGTTAAAGCAAAATTCTATAATTATCATTTTGAACGTTTGCAGAGTACATTAATTTAATAAATAAAATTTTCTCTAAACTACCTATGTGTAAAAGTTAAAGGGCACGAATTCTAGTTAACTGATTCAGTTGTTAAACGGTATCTTAAAGTCATTGCTTTTATTTCATTGCAACAATTATTTTGCTGTAAAAACAAAACTATTTTTCTTGCCGTTTAGATACTTTTTTATTTGCTTACTTCTTTTCACAACAGTGCTTTCAAAAACAATTTTGAGATTTTACTAATGGATGGTTTGCTACGTTTTTGTTTTAATGCACTTTATATCAAAAAGAAGTAAAGTAATATAATATGTTAAGCAATTTTTATGTGCAAAGCCAGAGTTTCAAGCACAAGGTGAAAATCGGTTGCTGCAATAAAAGTTGACATGTTTCCATGCAACTTTAAATGTCGATAACTCTGTAATTAAGATAAATTTAATATAAGTTCTATTCAAAAAATAATTGTCTAAGTGAAGGAATAACGAGCGGCTGAGGATCTGATAGCCGCGATACTAGTGCTACGTGCATAGCAAGGAAGAGCATCCATCTAACTACCTTTTTCAACCACTCACCGTCTCATTCTGTCGCGATCGTCGATTTACAAGCCATTTTCGTTCGAATATACCACAACGATTTGTCAGTATTATTTACAATCTGTATAAAAAAGCTTACTCTAAAACATCTTTGATTTAACTTTCTAACCTTCAAAGCTTGTCCAACATGCTCTTCTACTATTAGCTAGGCGGTTATGACCAAAATGAATTCTTCTGTATGCGTTGTCTAATGTTCTACTGTATGAAGAGTTTATGAATTGTGGTCTGATAAACGTTATCTTTCTGTGACCATTACCTGACTTTTTAAATTTGCAACAGTCGTGATTGGGCTCGACTGGATTCGAGTTAACTTGCGGTTTACCAGTAATCAAGCCCGTAGCCAGTAGACGCTAATATCTTTAGATTTGCCAAGTCTGGAAGCATTTTAGAGTATGCAGAATGTTATATAAAGAAAAACAAACGCATTTAAATTAGAAAGATTGACCGAAAGATTTGTCCATTTTTAAATTTGCTCATGGCTATGAGCCCACGGTAAGAAAAGTCTTACAATAGTTATTTTTTTTTGTTCTTTAAAGATCTTTGATTTTCTCAGATATAACCCCAGATAATCTTAAAAAAATCAGACTAATGCAATTAATAACAGGAAACGAAGTTCTTAGTACATCAAGAATTCTATTCAATAGTACTACACGTAACAGAAATACCTTATGGTAACTCTGTTCTTTGTTTTTAGGTTGCTTGCTTTGTTTGTTGTTTGTTGCTAACCAGAGTACTTCGTGTTAGTTTTCTTCTTGAAACTAGACCAGAATAACTATAAATGTCCAATAGTTCTTTAGTTTTGCGTCGGGTTCATCTAAACAACAGATTGGCATGATAAACTTCCTAGACCATCGACAGCAAACGTCAATTCTTGTAACCGCGATAGCACTTTTAAAAGTGCTTTCTTTTCTGACGGCAGCAAGTAATCATGGTAACTGTTCCTGAACAACCAACTATAAATGTAGAGTACTCATTGGGAGAGGGATTTTCGATATTCTTTAAATCTCGATAAAAAGATTCTTTTTGTCAAAAACCGAGAAATCTCCCAATCATATCCTTTAAAACGTTTTAGCTATGATTTTGAGATAACCCATGTCTGGTAATTAAGAAAAATACATCAGAATAGCCTAAAAGCTCCATAGTGCTTTAATTTCTCTATAGATTTGAAAATCTTCTAGAACCATAAGGCACGATGTAATATGTGCCGGTTTTGTGCTTTAGAAGAGTTAATAAGTTTACAAATTTATTAAAATCTGACAGGTCAAAAAGTAAAAAAGAAGCAAAGAAATAACTTAGAAATTTTTATATATTCGGGAATTTTTTTTGAAAGATATTTTCGAAAGGAAAGAATTTTAAAAAGGATGGAATTATAGTTTTCGTTGATCGATTATAGGAAATGCTTCACCAAGTACAGTCCGATATGAAACACTTTATAATATAGACCATGACTCTTAAGAATGAAGAAAGTTCAAAAAAGCTAAATTTACTATAAGCTCAACCTTTTTAAAGTTTAAAGGCGTATAGAGAATGTACCAGACGGTCATAGAGATTGATGGTTGAATGGATGCGGAAATATTTTGTAAAACATTTATATCAAAACTATTACAAAAGTAGAGGCGTCATCGTCAAATGTAGGGTATACGCATGTATAACGAAAAAATGAGATTGTTTGTATCACGTTTTTTTTTTGGAATATTTATAGACTATTTGGACAATAATTTTTGATACAATTTTGAAACGTATCCCTGTTGACCAAACTAAATTCTACAAAATACATATGATAGTATTTTAGTATTTAGTATTTTCATAAGTTAATGCACTTGAAACGACAACTCTTCATCCGTTTCAACTATTATACAAAATAATAAAGGAAACGTATGAGAAACTAACATTAAAGAGAAGGGTCCCGATGCTTTCGAAGTATTAGGGATCTTGTATAAATTATATGGATAAAAGTTGTGCAAAGTCAGGATTGTTTTAATTGGTATATTATAAGATTGATTTGAATCAAATATTATCGCCGATGCAATTTTGCTCAACCCTTATCCCGCAGGGTGTTCGACAATTGGTGGAACAGCTTCACGTAGAAAGATTTCTCGTCTAAAACTGAGAGGAAAAGTCCTGTGCGAAAATGTTCGTAGATGCCTCCTGTTTCCTCACGAGCCAATCAAAGTTAGAACCTTTGAACAAGAAATACTCCCTAAAATGAAAAACTGGCATTGGCTACACCTCGCCTTTACAATATTATGAAAGGATAGTATCAATAGAGTTTGTAAAATAACAGCAAATTCTAAAATTTTATAACAGCAACAATGAAGACGACGGATGATTGGAGACAGGTTTGACAATAAAAACAACGCCCAGATCGCGCCACAATTATGTCGCAATTTTGTTATCAGACCCATCCTATCCTTGCCTTGACCTCTAACAGCGTTCCCGTTACCAAATTACCAGTTTCCAATCAGACCGAAAAGGCATAAACCTACAGTGGATTCTGCAGAAACAATCATGATTTTGACTTTGATTTTCCAATCGTCATGAAGTTACCTGGTTCAATCATTAAAAACAAGTAAGTGTTTTTTGCTGTAATAATTACAAAGAATCTACTGACTTGTTCATCTAGAGTAGTTGTACCTTTACTTCGTAATTCCCCAGATTTACGGAAATACTACTGAAATCGACACCAAAATGTGTTTTGTTATCAAAACTTTCCTTTTCCAAAAATTTAGTTTATCTAAAATCGCTACGTTCTGTGGTGGAAACGTTACGTATCTTTAACAATACCTTCTTCCATCGTAATATATAAAAGTATAGTTCTTTGTAAATAGACTTGTTCTTTTGAAGTGTGCTCTTTCGTAGGAGATAGCTCTGGTTAATTGCAATCTTGAAGCAAACTAGATAAACTTTATAAATTGTTTTCACTTGCATCCATGTTTTTCTAAAGCTTAAAAATTATAAAATTGATGAGTTACGCCCCTGATGTACTATGAAAGATCTTCAGTTACTTGAGTTCACTCTGTTTTTAAGCCAACTAATTTCGTACTTTTACTTATTGTAAATCACCCGTTATATACCAGCAGTTTACGGACACTTTGTATAACATACTACATTACCGCATTTATTTGACAAGATAAAACATTCAAACACAGCAGACAATGAGAATTAAATGGCATTGCGCATTAAGATTTGACATATGTTTTATTAAAATAAATAGCGTTGTTGTTCATGCAACATCTGCTATGTGAGAACAACTAGATTTTTCTGGAGACTAGAAAATATCAATAGCATTTGTTTCAGCTGCTAAAAACGTCAACTTATTTGACAACTGAATTTTATAAGTAAGGCAGGAACAAATGACGAATGTAGTATCTTGTCCATAGAGTGTTTAAAGGCTTAGTTTAATAAATGTAGTAAAAATCTGGTACTTAGCAGACGTTAATTGCTTAGAAAGTAACACATAACAGGTATTAAAAATTTCTATTTCCAATGAAAAATAATGTATAATTTATTACAAATTTATTGAAAACGTTAAAAGACTAACAGATTACACTACATCGTATAAGAAAAACTTTTATAAAGCTATGGTTATTTCGGATCTGGTCTTTACCTCAGGTTGTCGTAAAATGAGTGGTGCTATTTCTCAATTACGTTTTTCAATTCCTGTAAGTGCTTGTATTTGGATTCACTTATTTCAAGGTCCCTCTGATATAAACGTTTCACTAAAACTTTCTGTTTTATATTATTTCTCCTCTGTGGAAGCGTTTTCCATTCTTCAGTCAATTCTAATTTATATTGGATTTCCCCAGAAGGTAAATATCTGCAACAATTTTATTCGATAAAAAAAAACTCTTAACAGTAAACGATTCAGAATCAGTTCGGCAACTTGATTTATAACGAATTGCATGAGGATGTAAGAAGTACTTGTCATTTTTTAGGGATAATATTACGTACCTTAGTTTCCTTATATCTGTAACTGTGGGATCTCCAGCTTTCTTTCCTGGTCTCAATGATGGAAGATTGGTTGGTAAATCATCATACTTATAAAAGAAGTCGTAATCTAGCACTTTTATTTTATATGTTTGCTTGGGCCTGGCAACTCTCATTCGAGCAACATAATCCATTGGCTAATTGATCGGGGGTTTAAAATATTGTTCAAGTGTAGAATGCACGCTATCCGCCTCCATCATAGTGTGACCTTTTCCAAATACTGATTTACAACGATAGATTTTTCTACTGCTACTGCTACTTAACGCACTTGAGAGAACTTTGTTTCTGTTTTGATAATTACACCCATCGGAAATCAGAACCACTTCTTTGTAACTATCTGCAATATTGCTTATGTAGCCTATAAGACAGCTGATAAACTCATTACTGCTGACTCCTCCTGATGCTTCGTGTCAAACATATAATGACACTTCACCATTGTTTAATTCATAAATAGTGAAGTTATACAACTGTAGCTTCTGTTTATAGTACATGGCCGAAGCTAACGTTTTGGGGCACAGCAAAATACTTTCCAAGTCCATTATCAGAACAATTTTTTTTGAACTGGCTGTTTCCTTTGCAGCTCGAGCTTCGTCCTTTCTCTTTAGGTGCTTTTGATATTCTTCAGAACTAACCGTTCCTACTTTATATCCGCAGCAAGTATTGCATTCGTCTTTTCGCGGTGTATGCATTGCAATCTTTTCCTTGTTCAACAGCTTTGCGAATACTTGTCGAGTTGCAGCTGGTTTTCCATTTTCGCGACACCATTCAAGAAACACTTCATACATGTGTAATATTGACCAAAAGGTACTTTATATGTTTTGCTTGTAGAAGCTCGACAGTAATGGCTTGGAACTTTGGGCAACATGTGAAACCATTCCTTGACGTGTTTAATTTCTTGTCTTTCATTTTCTGATGTTATATTATCATAATTTCTATTTTCTACTAAACCTTTTTCTTTGTTTGTACCTTCTTCTTTTCCAGAACACCAACAAAAAAGTATCTCTACCAAGGCTTAAAGTGTTCAACAAAAAAAAGGCGACAGACCTTGACTCTTTGCCTAGTACGATTTTCTAAGTAAATGTTCTTGCTTTTTATATTTATCACCTGTAGAAGTGCTTCTGCGTCTTCTAATATCTCTGCTACTAACCAGACTTCGGATGTAAGTATTATTTTGCTCCATGTTTTTAAGCGTTTCCAGAAATAGCTTAACATCTTCTTTCTCTCTTCCTCTGTTATTTCTGCACACAAAAAAGGTATAGACGTTTTATTCTTCCGAAGTTTATGCTTACATCTATTTTTAAAGTTCTTTCATTCCTTGCTACATCATGATAAACCTTTCTTTCTTTAGTCCTTTTATAGCCCACATAAGCACCTTCTAGTTGTCTTTTGCGTGAATCTTTCTTCTTTATGCTAGCCCTTTTCTATTAAAGTTTTTCTCTTCATTTTCATTATTTTTTATTTCAATTTAATCATTGCCAATTGTGGAAGAAAATTCCGACTCGGGTGTAGGTGTTTGCGAACAATTTTCAACATTTTCGTTGCCATAACTATCTTCATCATTACTGATATTGTCTTCATTTTCATCAGGATCATATTTACTGCCACTGTCAAGACTTTGACCATCTAAGGGGATTTCTTCCTCATATTCTTCACCAAAGTCTTTGTTATCACCGAATTTGTTGATTTCCAACATGTTCAACTACTTTTCCATTTGCTACATTCAAAGTAACCAACTCTTCAAAGGGAAATACAATAATATCACTTAGTTGAACATTATTGGATAATACATTGTTAGTAAGTTATCTACGTTGTCAACTTATTAATCTCAATTGCAAAATTATCTGTTGTTTGAACATGATTTTAGTATTCTATTACAGAGTTATTTCAATAGATTGTTACATGGCTAGTGCCATTGTTAATATCGGGAGATATAGCTTTTTGCGCTAAAGCCAAACTTAAAATTTTGTTTGTTCTTAAATTCGACCCAAAAGCCATGTGTAACAAGAGAACCAATAATGAAGTATGTGCTTGATGATAATGGCAAATCATGGAGAGAAAATTAGAAGTAAAAATTGCAAATAAACAACAATATTATTAAAACATTAATTTGCTACAAAATGGTGCTAGAGCCTATACTATTGTGTTTTAACTGTAAAAATGTTAAAAGTGAGGTTATTCTTTCCTAACGAAAAGTAATTTAAAATAATTATAAGATATATAGTACTTACCGGTTATCTACTTATGTAGTATTGTAGCAGTAACCTTCAATAACGTTTTCAAATGGTAAATTAAATTAATACGAAAAAAATAGTAACACAACACGTAAATTCGTTAAAAAAATAACTGACAAATGTATAAATAACTACCATGTACCACATAACAGATGTTTAAAGCTGGTCATTTAGTAACTAATTTCTGCTATGTGCAGTGTGGGATACATAGCAGATATTTCTGGCTACCTTGCACATATCAGAATTTGTTTTTAGCCAACGCCATTAATTACATTGAATTTATCACATACTGGATATTACCTAAGCACAAAGCAGCTATTACTGAGTGGTTAGATGTGAAAAAGTATAAATTGTAAAAAATGTCACATAGCAAATATTGCATGAACAACGACAATAGGTTCTCCATCATACATTACTATATGTTTAAATTTTGCTTTTTTCAATAATTTATTTATTATTAATTTAATGATTTTGAGATAAAGAATGCTTATGTTCTTTTAGCTAATTGTTATGAGAACCACCTGTAATTTGTTGTTTCTTGAAACGGTTTTGACACTGCAATATCACATAAAGGAAATAAAATATTATGAATATAAACAATAAGTCAAACGTTAAAAAGTTATCAAAAAGTTAATTCTGTTTAAGTATTTTCTATTTAAATTCTATACTACAATAAAACAAAACCTTGTAGGTTGTTTATCCTACTGATAATTAATAAAATAAGGAAAGCCGCAGTGGCTAAATGTAAGTTAATCCTTTTCTGCACGATGTGTTTATATGTTTTGTTTACGAATAGTTCCTTATCGACAGAAATTTCTCCGAAAAAAATATACGCAACAGAAATTTTAATATAATCAATAGAGACGTTTGTTAATTATACCAAGATATAAATTCTTTGAATTAGAAATAATCTGGCACAATAATGAGAAGTTTGAGAAAGCAGCACCGTCTATGCTTACCCTTCTTCCCCCTCGGTGCACTTGGTCAGCAACCATATGAGTTACACATATTCCCATAACGTTGTCCCTCTACCCACATTTACTTCCTCTATGATCATACCTAATATTATTCTAGCTATTAAAAATCCTAGATCAGCCACTAGGCGGTGCTTATTTTCAGCAAAAGTCTAGTTGTATCACAGCTGTTCATTTTAATAAAAGGTTTTTTGTTCTTGGAAGTAAATACTATTGGGCCTGCCTGTTTAAGAACCGGAATTTTAGTGAGCAGAAATTTTAGGAAATAAAATATCTAGATACTACGTTAAAGATTCAAACATCACTTGTACTAAAAGACATTAGCATTGATTTATATTTATTTATTTAAGTGACATGTTAGCACTACCTACGACTACTTACACATAAAGTAAAAAGATACATAAGTATATTAACTGGAAATAACACCGATACGGTATACGGTATGTTAAATCCTTTCAGCTTTTAACCAAACACCCTTCTGTGCTGAGATAATAAAGCCTTTTGGTTCTAAACACAGCGGAAGTTCTGTTTTTGAATGTAAAGTGAATCTGAAGTGTTTCAACAATGTTGCTAAGCCGACTTTGGTTTGCATCATACCAAATCTCAATCCTGTGGACAACAAATAACACCTTTGTAACTAACTAAAAAAACTTACTTTGAATAATATACGTACCAATGCATGCACGAGGGCCATCTCCAAATGGTGTCCACGCAGCAGAATGTCGTTTAGCTTTATTTTCTTCGGAGAATCTTTCTGGGTCGAATTTATCCGGATCAGGATAATATTCAGCATCGTTCTGAATTCCCATCACTGGTATAAAAACAGACGCTCCTTTGTGTAATACGAGATTTGTTCCTGGTACTTTGTAGGTTTTTGTGCATTCCCTGCTATGAAAAGGAAATGGAGGATACTTTCTTAGTGATTCTGAAATTAAATGCCAATGAATACATGTTGACGCTACTTGCAGCTACTTACCATTAATACATTTCTCCATGTACGTCAGTTCCATTACTCCATCGTAGGTAAGTCTCCTATCGTATTTTTCTAGTACAGTGTTCACTTCTTCACGGGCTTGTTCTTGTAACTGTGGATTTCGCGCCAATTCAAACAAACAGAATGTTGCAGTAGTTGATGAAGTTTCAAACCCTGCTACAAAGAATATAAATACCTGGGCTGTTAACTCGTTCAGTGTTAGCGAAGGCTCATTATTACTACTGTTAATGTCCTTTAAAGCTCCTACACTGTCTTCTGTGATTCTAACATTATTTTTTAATTGAATTAACATGTGCATAAAATCTTTTTTTATGACATTGTGCTCTTCTCTGTAATTTATAGTTTCTGTCACTACGTTCTTAAAGAAATCAAAAATATCTTTGCTAAATGCCCTGATTTTAAAATAGATGAGCAAATTAGGAAAAAATAATGTAGCAAATCTAGTTAGACCAAGCCACACACTTGATTTAAAGATCTTTTTACCATACTTAATAAATTCTGAGTTTGGGTTCTTTAAACTATTGCATTCAATTCCAAACGCGCACGATCCAATTATGTCTGTTGTAAATCTAGCTATTACATCTTTAATATCTATAGGTTGGTTCTCTTCTATATATTTATCTACCAGAACAATTAAACTGTCAGAACAATCCAGTAAAGTTGGAAACATCATTTTCATCTTTCCCGAAGTAAATGTTGGCGTTAATCTTGTTCTAATATTTTTCCATCTTTCACCTTTCAGATTAAACAGATGTCCCGTAAGTGAATCAGTTTCATCGTTAAGCGCGTTTACATGATTTGTAAAGTAAATAAAATCCTTTATAAGCATTGATCTAACTAAATCCAAATCGACAGGTATAAAAATAGGTTTACCAAAAACATAAAGACCTCCAAGTTTCTTTCCTTTGCTCTTGATTTCATCGTAAGCATTTTTGATAGCAACACCTATACACACCTTTTGTGAAAAGATATCTTTAGCGTTACCAAACGGTATAGTTGGTTTTGGTGTATAAACACCCTGTCTTTCCCAATAACTAAACCACCACTTGAATAATGCCACAATAACAGCAAAAATGGAAACTGTAAATGCCAAAATATCTATGTAGATAATTTCGCTTAAAACTGCCATACTGTGGCATTGATATTACAACGATGATTTTTTCTGGTATATTCACACAAATAAATCGACACAGCGCCGGCGGCTCGTTAACTATTTTTGTATTTTGTTGTTAAAAAATTTATTTTTAAATGTAAACAGTTGATAAGCTTTTATCATCTCTGATATGCTTAACAAGCGCTAGCGTAATAGTATAGTATCAAAACTGTATTAGTAACGGTCATTCATGTAATAAATAAATAGATAATAAACAATTTGTTTTAACATGTCTTGAAGACGGAAGTTTCTTTCCAAATTAATGATTTTAAAGGTGCCAGGTGATTAGTAGTACGTGTATATACTTTCAAATAAACATGTACACGGATTTTTATTCTTACTACACGGATATATTTGTCAAACAGCACATTGTTCAGCATCTTCAAAGTAAATTCAGCTTATTATCAAATTTCAACAGAGGAAAATTATTTTTTCAACTTTTCCCACCCTTGCGCCAACGAGTTTTCAACGTTTCATTATTTAACCTTGCAGGGATTAATCGGCGATATTTGCTGAGTTTACTTAGACGATATCTTAGTCCACAGAAAAGCAAATGTAAAATTAAAACCATCCAAGTGTCGGTTTCTCACAACTTAAGTTAAATATTTAGGACACATTATAACGCAGAACGTTATCAAACCGGATCCGGATAAATTATCCGAAACTAAACAATTTTCACTACCCATCAACATCAGAAATTTAAGATCGTTTTTAGTCTAGTATTAGGAAACTGGTATAGAAGATTTATACCAAATTCAGCAGAAATAACGGAACCAATAACGAAATTAACTCCAAAGAATGTTAAATTCGAACTAAATACACAAACAATCAAACCATTTAAAATCTTTAAAAACATTTTAACATCAACTTCTTGCTTATCTTAATTTTAGCTACAGCTGCGAGTTAACTCGGGAATTGGCTGCGTTATAAGCTACAAATCACGACGTGTTTGAACAACCAATAGCATTCGCTAGTAAAAGGTTTAATAAAAGAGAAAAGAGTTACATGTAATACAACGAAAAAGGAACTTTTAGGAGTCATTCTTGGTATAAACCAATTTAGATGCTATTTATATGGTCATAAATTTACAATTATAACGGATCATGGAGCTCTTCGTTACCTATATTAACGCTGCAAATTCCCATCTTATTCGCTGGAGTCTACTTATATCAGAATTTCAGTTTGATGTTATCCACAGAAAAAGAAGACTACATGTAAATACAGATGCACCATCCAGAATATAAGAAGAAAATAACTTTAAACACTTGTAACGTTTACTTTTTGTTTCCGTTACATGCATTGCATTTAATCGGTGCGTTGGAGTGTTTTTGTATTTTTTTTTATTTTTCTTATTGAAGACGTTCTTGTAACACTAATGAGTGCACACTGATAAATTGATTATTTTTTTGTAGCTTCTTGAAATCAATTTAAGGTTGACAAACTCTTCCATTTTATTTATTTTAGCAAGCGGGTATAATAATTCAAACATTCAGCTTTGATTACTGCAATATGTTAAACTCTTGCAGCTATGGTTTGTTGTGGGTTGTCAGAGATTTCATCTGCAAGTCTCCTGTTGATTATTTAAATATTTAACTTTCGAATCCGTTGGAGGGAGTTCGCCTCGGAGGTGATTTTGAGTTTTAGCCAGCCTAAGATCATAGCGTCTTAGTTAACCTAGTGTTCATTATCTTGTAACGCAAAGTTACATTAGAAAAATGGCGTCCTAAGCGTGAAGCTCGGTGTTATACATACAATAATTGGAAGCTAAGATCGAATTTCAGGTCAGTTTGTTATACGTTGTCTCGACTTTTGCAGTTGGGCCTTTTATAGCTTAGGGAGACCATAGATAGTCTGATGCAATACTTATTATTATTATTATTATATCGCCTTTATTAATAAATTTTACATTGTAAACTTAAATTAAAAAACTTAACTTAAATATATGCAATCTAATCCCCTGGCGAAATTTAGCCAAAGGCTACTCTGTTTAACCAAGGGATTAGATGCAAAGTAAAAAAAAATAATAATAAAGATAAAGAAATAAATAATTCTAACTGCAAAGCAGTAGACAGGTAGGCAAATGATGAAGGGACAAAGAATTATTGCTTACTGAAGAGGAAGTGTCTTAAATTTCGTTTAAAAGTTTTTAAACTAGGACCTCGCATATCAAATGGCAAAGAATTATAAAACTTGACAGCATTATATATAAAACTTCTCCGAAACAATGAAGACGTATGAAGAGGCATAGTGCGCATATAATTATACCGAGTACTTGCAGAGTGCACCTGTATCCCAGGTATCAATTCAGAACTAAGAGATGTAGAACTTTTTGTTGAAAGTAGAGTATAAGTATACACTTCCAAATAATAATAATAATAATAATAATAATAACCTTTATTCTCAACAGCTACATAGTCAATTACAGAGAATTACAATAAATCTAAAATTATGTGCCGCGTAACAAAGTTAAAAACATATCAAACAAAAAATTGTAAACATCAGTAATAATACACGACAGAGAACAACAAATTAAAATACAAAAATTGAGCACAGCTGCTTGAATAGGACAAATACAACTGTATAAAATGTCATTCAAATAAAAGACATGGACTAGAATCTAAACACCAATGTCAATATATATAAATAATAAAATATCAAATGATTTCAAAATATTGTAAATAATCCTTACGTGCGATAAATAAAATATACTAGGAATATTAAATAATTATCTTTCACACAAAAATTCAAAATACAGATAATTAGAATACAACATTTAGCTATAAAATAAAAGTGTAAAATTAAAATAATTGTAAGCAATAAAAAAAGTTTTATATCAATACATAAATATTAATATTATAAAAAGAATCACAGTTATTTACCATCACAGGCTTTAATAATAGAGCAATACGTGTCGCTTAATAAATCAAATTTATATATTTTTGAAAAATCATTAACATCATTCAAAACTGTAGTAATTGGTGAACATGTGTTAAAAGTTCTGAATGGTACATTTTTTATTCGACATCTAATGTTAGGAACAATAAAACTGCACTTGTGTAACAACTGTTCACAGTAGATTTGATAGTGGAGAGCTTTATAAACAGTAGTGATTGAAATTAACCTGCGCCTAGTCTCTAATCTTTTCATTTCAAACTTTTCAAGCTGAACATTGTATGCTACGTGATGTTTAAAATTAGGGAATATCCCATACTTTCGATAATAGAGATGCCTCAAAAAGCATTTTTTGAACTTTCTCCACAATATCAATATCCATAAAAGACCTAGGGGCCCAAATTACAGCGGCATATTCCAATTTCGAAAGTACATAAGCATTATATAGTAGCAAAGTAGTTTTCGTAGAAAAATCTTTACTGTTTCTAAGTACCCATCCTAACTTCCGATTGGCCTCTTTTGCACATTCCACAATATGACGACTAAATTTTGGTTTGGAAGTAAATATTACACCCAAATCTTTAATTTCAGTTACCTTCTGCAATGTAATTCCCATTATCGTGTAATTGTGAGTTAGTTCAGTTCGTTTACGGCTGAAAGAGATAACTTGACATTTTTTGGTATTAAGTTGTAATTTATTTTCATCATACCAGCTTATTAAACGGTTTAAATCATTCTGAAGCACTATGCAGTCTTGATTATTATTTACTTTTCGAAACAGTCTAACATCATCTGCATATAATAATATTTCACTGGATGTGATGCAGCGAGGCAGATCATTTATAAATAATAAAAATAATAAAGGGCCTAGCGTTAAGCCTTGTGGGACCCCCGACGTCGGAACGAAATTCTCAGAAAAAACACGATTATAACGTACAAAATTGATCTTTCAGTTAAATAAGATTTAAAAAATTTGAGCAATTTATCACTAAAACCAAACGCCTTGAGTTTGCTAATAAGAACATTAAAATCCACTTTATCGAATGCTTTTGCAGCGTCTAAATAAACGACATCAGTTTGTAACTTATTTATACTTTTGGAAATAATATCTGTAAAGGTTAGTAAACTTGTAACAGTCGACTTTTTAGGAACAAATCCATGTTGATATTTACTAATTACAGTTTTAACATTATTATAAATTTGCAAATGTAAGATTGCTTCGAAAATTTTACTAAATGTATTTAGTACAGCCACAGGACGATAATTTTCAACCGCCTTAATATAGGCGGACTTATGAATAGGTCTGATCCAGGCTTTTTTAAGACGAGTTGGAAATTTACCTGTATCTAAACTTAAATTAAAAATCGCCGTTAACGGTTCAGACAGAAACTCGGATAAACCATTGATTAAATAAGACGGAATATTATCTTCACCAGGAGAAGCACGCGGTTTTAGCTGCTTAATGGCTGTTGTCACCTGATCTATAAATATATTCCGAATATTTAGACACTCAGTTCCGTAATCTAATTGGAAGTTATTATTTGTTGTGTTAGTATTATCTTTGGAGTAGACCGAACTGAAATATTTGGCAAAAGCAGAAACTATCAACTTATCCCCGGTATATATGACATTATTGTGAGTTACCTCAAGTAATGATCCCCCTTTTTTTATTCTTCGCTCTAATAAAATCCCAGAATGTTCTTGGATTAGCCCGTATATCTAATTGAACTTCTTGTAAATATCTCTTGCGTGCATTTTTAATTAAATTCTTAATATCCTTCCGTAAAGTATTGAATTTGAGTTTAAGGTTACGATTTAAATTATTGGTTTTTAAACGTTGCCTAACTTTCCGTTTTTCCTTAAGTTTTGTTTTTATATTATTATCATACCACGAAGGATATTTACGCGACTTATTGGTTATTGTATTTTTGGGAACACATTGATCTAAAATATTATATAAAACATCATAAAGTTTGTTTAGTGCTATATCAACATTCGTCTCGTACTTAATAAAAGTCCAATCGGTAAACCTAGTAATGTTATACATCAAATCAAAATTAGCTTTTTTAAAATTGTAGTAATATGAGCAGTTCTTACCCTTCTTATTGCAGTTTTTTGTTCCACCTAACCTAAAAGTTATAGCTAAAGGAGGATGATAAGCCAGATCAACTTTAACGAGAGGTACTGCATCTTCTTCTACTACACAGTGTAAATTGGTTAAAACCAAATCTAAAGTAGCGTTCTTAGAATTCAAAATATTATTGACAGAATGTAAATTGTACAACTGTATAAACTCTCCAATGCATTTAGCTGATCATCCACCTTTAGAAAAGTCGTAATTAGTTCCCGAAACCTGTGGTACATTAAAATCGCCAATAACAATTATACTATCGAACCTCATTCTGCAAACGTTTTCAAACATTTCAAAATACAGACGGTATTTTTCAATTATTGATTTGGGAGGAATACAAACTAAACTAATTAAAATACTGTAATGTAAATATTTAAAAACAACCCATAAACTTTCTATACCTTCAATGATACTTCCAACGATTTTCCATGTTTAACTAGCCTAGGTCTGAAATTTTTTGCGTAACAGAGTCATAACGACGTAAATTGTAAATAAATCGACAACACCAATTTTGCGTTTTCTGAATGCGGTACTTGTCACATGCATCAAGACAAGGACTATAAATAAAGTTACAGTAATTGAAATGTGATAAGACCAATGATTCAGAGAGCATTTTCTTTTGAGCAAAATTCAAAATTTCTCGATTGGCATATAACAGTTTTAAGGAAGAGTAAGTTTTCTGAAGTAATTTACGGACATGTTTTTTAAATCGTAAGTTAACGTCTAAGATAAGTCCTAAGTTCTTAGCTGAATCTACAACTGGAATTTGCTGATTATTGAGGCGTAGGTTATGATTGTTTTTAACCGTTAGGGTGTGGTTTCGATTTCCAAAAAATAGTAAATAAGATTTATTGCTATTTAGTGTAAGATTATGTTAGAAATAAAGCTGAGTGATCTTTTGCAGGTCACGATTGACATCTTTATAGGCCTGGGTTCTTTTGGAAAAAGCAAAAGATTTGTACATTTGCGTATCGTCGGCATACGCTGGAATTTTACAGCTATTAACAGACTTTAGAATATCTGCCGTATAGATAATGTACAACAAAGGTCCAGAACTGAACATTGAGGTACGCCAAACGTAATAGAGCAAGAAACAGAAAATCTATTGTTATGCTGTATCATTAAGGTTCTATCAGACAGATAAGATTTAATCCGATTGACAGCAGGTTCAACGAAACCATAATATCGTAATTTTGCACATATGAGATCGTGACTGATGGTATCAAAAGCTTATGAGAAATCTAGCAAAATCAAGGCAGTGATTAATTTTTTATCAGAAGAGTTGATAATATTATTTGTAACAGAAGCCAGAGAGTCTGCCGTACTAAATCCCTCCCTAAAGCCGGATTGACACGTAGGCAAAAGTTCATTACTGTTGAAAAAGTTATACATTTGTTTATGTAAAACTTTCTCAAAAATTTTAGATAAACAAGGTAAAATACTAATTATTCGCAAATCAGAAAAATTCTTTGGATTTGTAATTTTAGGTAGAGGAAGTCCAACAGCACTTTTCCATGCAGACGGAAAATGACCTACTTCAATACAACAGTTAATAATATGGGTAATGAATTTATCAATAAATGGGCTACAGTATTTCAATATAATCAAAGAAATATTATCAGTACCTAAAGCATTGGATTTTAAATTATGTAAGATATCGTGTACTTCATTTACAGTAGTAAAAAAAAAAGAAAAATGAGCATCAGAATTATAATTATTTAAGTAATATTGAATTTGGTTAATGCAGTTATTATTTGAAGACCGACTTGAAGAGCTGAAATAATCTCCAAGCGAATTAGGATCAGCTAAGTGTGAGGGAATATTACGAGTAGTCGCACCTCGCACGTTGAGGTTGGTTAGGGCTTTCCATAATCCGCGAGAATCTTTTTCCCTAGAGAATGTGTCCAGATATGCTCTTTCTTCTCGCCGTATAGAAGCTACCGTAGAGTTCATTAATTCTTTGTACCTATTCCAATCTGAGATGGATTTAGTATGCATGTACTTCCTCAAGGCACTGTCACGTTCCCTCATGATTGCTTTTAAGTTGTCTGTCAGCCAAGGAGCTTTTGGCTTGGTAACTTTAACCTCCTTTATCGGGGCGTGAGCATCAAAGACCGACAAAATAAAAGCCATGAATAGAAATAACTTATTATCAATATCACGTTCTTGAATTAAGTCATTCCAGGGATATAATTCTAAATCATTCAGGAACAAGTCCCAGTCAAAATTACGAAAACATCGAACACGTATAATTCTAGGTTCAGGTCTATACAAAGAAATATTTAATTCACAGTACGTCGCTCTATGATTCGATATATTGTCAACATTGAGCGTACCGAAACTGTTAATTGTAGCCGTGTTATTTACAAAAATAGGATCAATTAATATACTTGTTGCCCTATCCGGAGCGAGAGTTTAGAGGTTACAGCTTTGACGTGCGGGAACTAGGTTATTTGCTTGATACTTTCAGCGAATATGTTGACAGTGACGAATTTGCCGTGATAAGAGAGTTACAGGAGGAGATCAACGAAAGGTTCGCGAAGCATCTAACAGAGCAGAGGTATTAAGGAGTGATTGCATAGTTCTGCGTCCTTAACGACCGATTCAAACAGATATTAAAAAAGAGTGTAAACCTGAGCTAGATCTCTTCTAAGTGTAGCCAGTCAAATTTGTCTTCGGGATCCACTGAAAGGGTTAGTCGTTCTGAGACGATCCTCGTGAATGTCTACCTAACGCCAAAGCAATTTTTAGGTCCGAGTCCTATCCCACCACCAAAGAAACTCCTCGTCACGTTCCCTAAGTTTTCAGACAACTTGAGGTCAGAGGTCCTACTGATTGATCTTTCAGGGTCTAGTCAACCTCTTTCTAGCGAGTTAGGTTTTGGTTGCTCGAATGAAGAAATTCCAGTGTCGTCCCCAAGTTCGGATGTAGGTCAATCCCATGTTGCTTTCGGAGATTCCTTATAAGTTCCTTTCTAAATCGAAGTGTACACATCAGGTTGTTTCGGGAAGCGACAGAAGTGATAAGAGTAATTGCGTAAAAGGTATAGAAGTTGTAAGATCCACGGGATCTTCGCAAGGATTAAGGTGTTGCAACTGTCGCCAACGAGGTTACTACTTCCACCAGTGTCGTCGAATTAAAGGAAAGCTCTGTCATCGAGGATATGCCCCTTCAGTCTTTTTTCTCTCGATCACGGCGGATTTCAATTGCCGCCCAAGCTTCTTATCCGAGAGTGATTGTAACTACGGATAAAAAGTATTGGAAAAAGTGGTTGGAGGCGGTTCATTCTTTCTAAAAAAAACTTCGAGGTGATAGTAACCCTTCACCGTTATCACCCAGGGTCCTCTCTATCAGGAAACCGGTTAGGACCCAAAACTCTCTTCTCCAGCAAGGCCCAAAAGGAAGGTTGTAGGTTCGTCCTTTTGTGTCTTTGGAAGTTCTTCGTATCAGAGGTATGTTCGTAGCATGTCTTCTTCATTAAGAGTAGGCAAACATGTCTTGAAAAAGAATTTTGTTCCTTCTCGTACCCTGTGGCAGTTTTATGGGCTTCATGTCTCTAGGTATGAGAAGTGTGTCGTACATCAGGTCATTAACCCCTTGGTGTTTGATTTGGTTAATTCAGCCAGTTATTACCTGGAGAGATTTTACATTGGTAACTCGCAATCGATGAGAGTAAGTGGGCCTGGTAGTAGCGTCGTCATTGGGAGACTGATTGGGCAACGAAGCGGCCACTCTATTAAACATCTCTACCTTGTTCAATTTTAATCTATTTTAGGTCATCTTCGTAAGGTTGGTTGAGAGAGAGACCACTTTCAACAAATATCATCACCGCGTTCGCTATTTATTTTAGGACGTCTATGGAAAGCTGGTTGGGCGACAGAGTGGCCATTTCAATGAGCATCTCCCCCCTTGACATTTTTATTCTGGTTAAGTCTTTGTCTTGGCGGAACTGAGAGGTCACTTGCAGCAGACCACTAATCCAAATCTATGATGTGTTTTATTTTTATTTCTTTCGGGGGCTACAAGAGAATTTAGTAAACCCACTCTTAAATCTGGTTTTTCTTTTCTATTATGTTCCTTTAATTTTCTTGTAGCTCTTGAAAGTCGGTCCTTAGCTTGAAGCTAGGTGATTTGTTTTTCGATTCGGTCTTAACCGAGTTGGTGTGCTTATAGGTTGCTTCTGGTTCGCTAGAAGTTTTGTTTCAGCAAAGCGTACTGAATTGTTGAAGTTTTGTTGGTTCTTCTAGCCGAGTAGTTAGTAGTCGTTAGGGGAATGTAGGCTTAGCGTAGTGCTTAGTTGTTATCAATCAGTTGTGGGCTGATAATGAGGATTCGTAGAATGCTGTGTGATTATCTTCGTGGGCCTTATGAGTTTAAATATTTTTTGGTATGTCAGAAAATGGGTTTTCTAGCTTATTTCGTTTGTTAGTTATACATTTGGAGGTTGGTTTGGAGACCGAGCGGCCATTTCAAATAAAACCCGTCATCATGTTCGTTATTTAAATTATTTCAGGTCCTTGTCATAGAGAGCTTGGTGAATCCTGGCCTGTTTTTAGTTTATATGTTTGTTGTCAGAGTTTTGATTTTGTTTTGAATGGTTTTCAGCGTGTCTGAATTGTGATTTGCTTATGATCATGACAGCTTTGGTTTTATTTTTCTGCTGAAAACTCGACAGAGGTGCTTAAGGTTAAATTCTTAGAGTGAGTTGGAAATTAGGCCTTCCCGGTTAATTTATTTTGTAAGGTTATAGGGAACAAGAGATGTGCTTTCCTAGTGTTATCAGTAAGATTGAGGATGGCGATTCTCGTATTAAATGAACGAAATATGTTTGGAGAGAAAATTTGATTCCTTCGACTGTGTAGGTGTCTACACTATGTCGATGCAGACCGATTGCATGCTGATGGTATGCATGATCTGATCATTTATCAAGTAGTATGATTTGGTGGTGATGCTGTTTACCGTCGATAGAATTTGGGTAGTTCTGCGATTTTGATTCCGTGATAGAGTGATGTAGGAATATGTTGCTGCTGATTTTTAGTAGGGTGTTTACTTGCTGTTGCGGGTGTTATTTGACGCTTTTGGGGGGTTCTGTAATGCAGTAAATTTTGTATTTTTTTTATTTTCGACAAAATTTAAAAATTTCGTTGGTTTGTTGTCATGTTTCCGTAACTTTACAGAACATGTTATATATGAAATCAACTTGAAATTTTCTCTTTATTGCAGATACATAATCGGCATTTCGATATCTCGAATATAGTTTTCAAGACGATCTCGTGTACGTGTTTGCTCCATTTACATAAAAAAGAAAAACACAAGCGTTTCTTAAACAATGGGTTGGACAGTTTTGAATTACTCATATTTTTGGCTTAGTTATAAATCGCGCGAATTGCACAAAAACAAAGAAACGGTAGTCTATTCTAACCAATTAGAAATCTGTAATGGACTTGAATACGAACGCCATAGAAAGGATAATGCTGTTTAACCTCACAAATACTTAAACACGGATTGGCCGAAAAGACCTTTCTCTGCCAAGTTTCAAACATTAAGCACTGTAGATCACTCCACAAACCTCGGCGATTACTACGTCAAGATTTTAGAAGTTCCAGTATTAATGAAAAGATTTCCTTTCATTTATGATATACAAATAAAGGATAAACTTGATGATCTTTGGATATTTATTAATACAAGCTGGGGGTCGTCTTCAAAGCGATCTTTGAATGACTGAAAACATTCATTGGGTAAGTACTGTTGTTGGGATTTGTAATTATAGAAAAATTTTGTTGTTCATCTTCGTATTCCTCGGGTTCTAAATAATCTTGTATATATTCTTGGTTCTCGTCGTTTTTATAATATTCTTCTGCCATTTCATCAGGGTCTTCTGGTAATAAAGCTCTTCAGATACGAAATTTCTTGGCTGATTCGATTGTCTGATGTACTTCTTTGAACTGGCTTTTGTGCATTCGATCCCTGCGATGTTGAATGCGGTTGTAGTCGATTCTGAGCTGCTTTGGCTAACTGTTTGAAAAATGGAATTGAAATGTTGGAAAACTTGCCCGTTGGTAACTGGTGTTCGGTTGAGGCGATAGATTTCTTATGACGTTGCTCTTCATTCTTAAACCAGGTTGTCACTTTTGTGAATGAATGGTGGATTTTCTTTCGAAGTCAGAATTATATCTTCTACTGTAAAGAACGTTGTCTTCTTCAATGACATACTTTATAGCATCTTCCAGGGTTTTGGGACGCATTCTTCTTAAAAAGCTGGCCAAGGGTTTCTTCAATTTACTTAAATAAGTTTTTAACGTTCAGTCATTGCATTGGGTCTCTTTAAACTCTTCTCGTGGTTTTATTCTAATCGTTTAGTTGAATGTTTGAATACAATAAGCTTCAAATTTGTTGGCAATTCCTCAGTTGTTTCATATTTCTGTTTTAATAACATTTAACCCCTTAATAAAAAATTTTCAGGTCTTTGGCCTGCAAAAGATCTCTGTAAAAGCTGTTTTAATTCATTCCAAGTTGCAATTTTTCTACTACTAGTAACTAATAATGCTCTTCCCGTTCATTTCGTTCTTAATGCTGATAAAACGAAGTTATTTACAAATGGATCTAGGTTATTTGCCAGAAATTGACTTGTTATTACTTCTGCTGAACGCACATACTCTGATAATTTGTTTGGAGTGCCATCGAACCCTGGTATTTTTTATATATTTGAGATAGAAGGCTTGTTGTTGTTGCACATCTCTAATATTATTGTCTGCCAAATTAAAATTTTCTAATCAATCTGCTGAAGTAATGGTTTTTAATTACTTTTGTTCTGGTTTTTTCTTTGTTGGTGCGGACGTGGAGCTGCTGGACGATGTGTGTTCCGGTACGAACTGCGGCTGTGAACCTTCGGTGATGCTTGTCCTTCGGTTTCACTGCGTTTGTCGGTCTGGTGAACGCTTAAGCATTAACCCATTAATGGCCATTGATGCAAAAACGCTACATTAAAATAATAATATTTTTTTATCAAGTAAAATAAAACGACAATAGATATATTAAAATCTCTGCTATAAGATGATGTTTTGTAGTGTGTAAAAATGTATTTCTCATTACAAAAAATTATTATTAAAAATACGAGACTGAATTATAAATTTGAAAGATGAATTGGAAATACGAGGGCCGTCCGGAAAGTAGTACCCGTCCACATCGTACGACGCGAGTAACCGACACTTAAGATCAAACAACTTCAGTTAACTGTCTGCGCACTGTGTGCACAGCTTTGTAGCGCTGCCACTGCATGTATTGTTTCTGTAAGTGTTTACAGTGTTTACAAAAGTTAAAAACGCCGCCACTTGTGAGGGTAGTGGTGTTATTAGATTATCAGATGCATGTTGCCATTGGAGACAATACATGGGTTTCTTATGCAACACCTGAAGGTAAACGACAATCAAAGGATCAATCCAATAAAATTCAAGATGGCAAAGTTTACCCGGAAACTCATGGCAACCGTTTTCTGTGATCAACGAGAAATTTCCAACCACCCACCCTACAGCTTGAACCTGGCTCTTTCAGATTTTCATCTCTCAGAAAAACTACAGGACTTTTTGGTATAAAGGAATTCTAAAGTAATGAACTGACAGAAGCCTGACCGCAGAGGAATATAAAGCCGGGATACAAAAATTTGTCGCACGTTATAACAAATGTCTAAATCTGTCCTGTATTGAGAAAAATCAACTTTCAAAACACCATTCGCATCAAAAAAGACGGCCGCAAGAACTTTTTCTGCAGAGAGGACTTTTCTTGCCTTCATCGAAGCCTCTTCCCCACTTCTCCTCCACTCCATACTCTCCTCTTGTTCTCTGGTGTATAGTAGTGGACCAATATCTCATCACACATCACAGTTTTATTCAAAAATGCTTCTCCTTCTTTAAATCGATTTAGAAGCCGTTGACAGATGTCTTTCTGGGCATTCTTTTGTGGATCAGCGAGGAGATGCAGGACACACCTCGCCGACACTTTGCGGAACCCAAGCTGTTCTGAAAAAAACTGTCTGGACACTCCCAACGTTTATTCCTACCTCCAATGCAATTTCTTTAACTGTTAGGCATCGCTCATTTTCAACAAGGCCATTGACAGCTGCAATGTTGTCATCAGTGATGATCGACGACAGATGACATTTGTCACTTGCATTTTCTATGGCGTCACGACTACTATGAAATTGTTTGGCCCAATCATACACCTGTCTTAGACAGTGTTGCATTCCCAAACTGTGCTTTCAGTCGGGTTAAAAAGTATATCACTCAATTTTATGCCTTTGTTGACGAGAAATATGATGATATTGCGTTACGCCACAGACAACTCTCACTTATCACTGACGAGTGTAGGATTTGGAAGGAAGAGACAGCGGGCTTTCCTCCACCCAACTACCCCAAGAACCCTAGCTATGCCTTTCTCTCTCATCAGTCTCAAGGCAGCAATTTCGGTTTATATTTAAATGATCCACGTAGACCAACTAAAAACGAATTATTAGACGAGGTTAGAAAACACAACGCAACCTTATTCGGCATTCAGAGAAGTAGAGAAAAAGATTAGAAGGTGCAAAATGTGTATATGTGTACAATGTGCGATGTGTATTTTCATCCTGCATGTTTCAACGACTTCCATAGACAATAACCTTGTCTATGTGACCAGTCACAACACTATACTTTTAGAAATAAGATAAAAACTGCATTCTTAAGCTTATGTGTCAAATAATATTATTTATCCTATATTCCGCTATTCATGCGAAGATTCAACATTATGTCTTTGAGACCACTCTCTATAGGGAAGGCTTTTTTCATTTACTGTGGTGCTTTTTAGGTTTCAGTTGATTTGTATTTAAAAATTGAGTTCTCAAAAACTAAAATTTGATGTCTTGGCCGTTAATGGGTTAAAATGCAGGAACTGTTGATTTTTGGACAAAACGGTGTTCACCATACCGACTCGACTGCACCAATCTTGTTTCGGTTCGTATCGATTATTAAAAAATGATACAAAAAGGACGTAATGATATATTCAGCTTGCCAAGTAGATTATTCTTACTTAACACTTTTCGTTATCTGCTATAAAATCTATCTGCAGCTTCACCTTGAAACTAAGCATTTTATCTTTTATGCACAAGAATCGATTTATCACATGATGGTTATATAGTATTATTTTAATTAAGTAAACAATGTAATTTATGTGTATGCCTGGAATTGCTAAAATAGGACGCTAGTTCTTTCCTACTTTGAGTGTTTTAATTTGATACTTCCCCACTAGACCCTAAATACAGGTGGACGCCTAGAATAACATCTTTCCTTGAAGATGCTACCAGCGTCTGAGAGGATCGTTACATATGCATGTACAAGTATTTTAGTGTAGTTACGCTACAAGTCTCCAGTCACTAGAGTTGTGCTTTCTTCTAATAATGTAAATCCTGAGCTACTAAATGCTTATTGGCTTCAAATTTTTAAGATACTACATCCTTTTTTTCTGAATTCCTTAAAATATGCATTTAATTTGAAAAACCCTTGAACTGCATATGCAGATAAGCAAATGCATTAACATCCTAAGTCCAATTATAAAGTTGAGATGGGTTCATATACTAAATTAAATTTTTCAAGATTAATCCGTGCTAGTCTCTCTTTTTGAAAAAAGTATAATAAGATATAAATTCTGTGGTTGGTGGAAGATGGTGTAATACCCACTCAGCCATCTTAGGGCACTTAATATTTAGTAGATGAAAGCAATATCTTGGAATTTTTGTATTTAGTCTATTGACCCTAAACCGACTAGCAGTAAAATTGCAGCATCCTACTTACCTTAAAAAATTTTTTCTTACACGTTTTTGCTACTACTGCCAAAGTTAATAGGATAATATTTAGATTATGATCCTCTGGGCATCAGCAATGTTAGTTTGTTTCATTCAAATAGTGTAGGAAATGTGAAAAACACCCCCGAAGAAACTCTGGCAAATAAACATTGCATTGTGTGCAACTAAAGAAAAACTCATAATAATGACTCTGCTAATTATATGTCAGTTTATTAAATGTTTAATAAACCTCATATTAATCTTCTGATAATATACTGAAATGTCTCGCTTTTTAGGAAATTTTCTCAGCATTCAACCACACTCCTGTAGAAGCAGCCAAAACAAAACTTCCAGGCTCTAGAGTAAGAGGTGATGCAGTTCGGGGATTCAAGGTAAATTTGTAATTCTTCAGCAGAACTGTTAGGCCTACTTTGGTTTGCATTACACCAAATCTCAAGCCTACAAGGATAGTGTACAATAAATGTCATTTAGAAAAAATCTTAAAATAATTACCAATGCAAGCTCTAGGTCCGTCTCCAAAAGGTGTCCAAGCAGCCGAATGTCTATTAGCTTTATTTTCTTCGGAGAATCGTTCAGGATCAAATTTATCAGGATCGGGGAAATATTCAGGATCATGCTGTATTCCCATAACGGGAATAAATACAAATGATCCCTTTTTCAAAACCACGTTTGAGTTAGGAACATTGTAGGTTTTGGTGCATTCTCGAGTATGTACTGGAACTGGTGGATATTTCCTAAGCGTTTCTGCAAACGAAAATTTATACATTGCTCATTTATAAAGGATGATAAGAATTTACCATTAATACATTTATCCATGTAAACCATCTCCATCATGGCATCATAAGTGATCTTCCCATTGTGTTTTTCTAATACCCTATTAATTTCATCCCTGAGATTTTGCTGAAGCTCAGTATTTTTAGATAACTCATATAGACAGAACGTTGATGTTGTAGATGATGTTTCAAATCCAGCTATAAAAAATACAAAGCACTGAGCTGCAAGTTCTGTCATTGATAGAGCCGCTTCCGCATCGGATTTGTTACTTTTTAAATCTCCCAAATCGTTCTCTGTTATTTTAACATTATTCTTAAGTTGCAAAAGCAAATGCATAAAATCCTTTCGTACTATATTGTTTTCTTCCCGATAATTAACAGTTTGTCTAACTACATTCATGAAGAAATTAGTAACATCTTTCCTGTGTGAGCTCAGTCTTAATACTGTAAAGATTTCTGGTGCCGTCAAGGTGAGCAATCTAACGATCGAATCTTTTACAGACGTATCGAAAAACTTCTTTCCATACTGCCTGAACTCCGAATCTGGGTTTTTCAAGCTACTACAGTCAATACCAAAAGCACAGCTACCAATTATATCAGTTGTAAATCTTCCAACAATCTCTTTTATGTCTATTGCTTGCTTTTCCATCACAAATTTATCCATTACATTCACCAATCCTGTAGAACAGTCCACTAAAGTTTGAAACATCATTCTCATTTTACCTGATGTAAAAGTAGGTGTTAACTTTGCTCTTAAACCCTTCCATTTTTGTCCTTTTAATGAAAATAGATGAACACTTAAAGGATCAGATTGTTCGTTAATATGAATAACATGATCAGTAAAGTGTGCAAAGTCTTTTGCCATAATGTGTTTTACCAGATCCAAATCAACCGGTACGAATAGAGGCCTCATAAAGAAATAATATCCGCCATATTTCAAGCCCCTCTTCTTAAATTCATCATAGACATGTTTGAATTCCAAACCTATAGTGCGTTTTTGTAAAACGAGTTCTCCGGCATTTCCGAATGGTATAGAAGGTTTTAGGCAAAATACTCCTTTACTCTTCCAATGCGAAAAGCACCATTTATAAAACACAATGAACGTTGTTGCCAATACAACAAGCACAGCTGATAAGTCTAACAACAAACTTTCTGCGAAGAAAATCATACTGAAAGAAAACTGTATTAGTTAGTTTATTTCATTGGCGCAGACCACTGTATGATCAACTGGAATTTTTCTTTCTGTCATTTATAAAAGTTCCAACAAATTACTAAACGTCACGATATACATTTAAAAGAGATGATGTGCTAAATTACATCTTTAATTTTATTCGAATACTCCATTGTTGTCTTTTTTTAATTGATATTAATTTTTGTGGTTTCAAATGTTTAATTTACTTTTTGTTTGTTTGACTTTGATGATTGTTACAGGAAATGCAAGTACAATGATGAGAGTACCTACTTGGTTTTTTTGCGTAACTTGTTATTAAAATAATTACAAAATGATTTGTAATTTACATTTAATTGTTTTCTTGTGTTTCAAATTTCTTGGAACTGAAAGTAACTACATACTTTGCCTAGATACGTATGATATGGGAATGAAACATTACAAATACTTGATAAAATAAAATAAAATTAAAAAACCAAATTTAAAGGTTCTTTGTTTAATCGTTTGCATTTTGAATTTGTGTTTGGGTTAACCTTCAAGTGAGGTATTAAAAGAATTCTGGAAATTTTGTTAAGCTATAAATTTAAAGTCTGGTAAATATAACTTCAATCTTTATAACCTGAATTTGTTATTTCGACATTAACCACAATTGAAATAAAATATCACCACTTATTACATATGTTGATTGAATTAACAGAAAGTTACCTAACAGGAACACACTCATCAAGTTTGTTGAAATATGAACAGCTGACATTCTTCTTCTTTTTTCTTCTTCGTGATATTACAAATCACATAAAACAACAATAATTTCTTTCGACAGTCTTCTATCTTCAGCCATTGTTTTTATCCTCCTCCAGGCGTAGCTATCATGTAATCGTTCAGTGTCGTTCTTAAGACTCCTCCTCCATATTCTTCTAGGTGCACCGCGGCGCCTCGAACCTTGTGGATTCCAGTCCAGAACCTGTCTGGATATTGTATTGGCTCCTCGACGGAGAGTGTGACCGACCCAACCAAATTTTCTTTGACGGATTTGAATGTCGATCGGTTCTTGCTGACACTTTTGGTAGAGATCGTGGTTAGAGATGACGTTTGGCCAATATATACAAATTCTTTTCAAGCACCGGCTCACAAATACTTGCAACTTTCTTGTAACAGTATTGATCACTAACCTAGTCTTACAACCGTATAGAAGCACAAATTTAACGTATGCGTTAAATACAAGCAGCTTCGTTTTCAGGCTGAGGTGGTTTGAGGGCCAGATGTTGTTGAATTGGCCAAATGCATACTGCGCCTTCCTGATGCAAAATTCCACGTTTTTTCTTGCACCGTGATCTGGTATTATTTGGTTGTCAAGATACGTGAAACTATCGCCACTCTCAATAGGGTTAATCCCTAAGGTGAACGTTCTCTGTTAGTCCCGATAGTCATACTTTTTGTATTGCTAACGTTGATGATTAAGCCCACTGTTCTTGCGTTAGCATCCAACGCATCAAGTTTTTCCTGACCATCACTGCACCTTGTCGAAAGTAGGGCAAGATCGTCAGCAAAACTGAAGTCCTCCAAGTGCTCGTTCGACCGTAATGACCATTGAATTCTCATTACCTTGCCCTGTAAAGTAACCGTAAGAAGTTCATCTAGCACTATCAGGAACAGCAACGGAGAGAGGATACACCCTTGCCTAACCCCAGTAATGCATGAGATTGGCTCTGACAACCTGCTGTTGTGCGGGACATGACACTTAAAGTTGCTATACTATGCCTTAACTAAGTTTAGCAATTTGCTTGGTATTCCTTTTCTTTCCGTCGCCAGTCATTTGTTGTCATGTTTTAATGTGTCGAAGCCCTTCTGGAAGTTCACGAAAATCAAGTCAAGGTTTGCTAAAATTCGTTCACTTGTTCGGCAATGATACGGAGGGTGTTGATATGATCTATGCAAGAACGGCCTGCTCGAAAGCCCGCTTGATTCTCTATCAGGGTAGAGTCGACCTTCTTATCAATGCGGCTGAGCAATACCTTGCAGAACACCTTCACGGCAACACAAAATAGCGTAATACCCCGCCAGTTATCACACAGACTTAAGTCACTTTTCTTGGGATTTTAACGAGTATACCTTGAAGCCAGTCGTCCGGAAACAGCTTATCTTTCCAAATTCTTGAGAAGACAAGATGTAGTGCTTGCGCTGGCAACGTGAAGTCCGACTTAAACATCTCGGCTGTTATTTGGTTGATTCCTGGTGACTTCTTCATTTTTATGCTACGAATGGTTGTTTCAATTTTGTCAATGGTGGATGCATTTAAACTAATTCTTTGAATCCTCGCGACCTGAGGACGATGCTCAAAATTGGTCGCTGGAGATGTTATTGTAAAGAGGTTCTTAAAATGTTGGAACCATCAATGAATTTGTTCTTCTTCACTTGTCAACAACCTGCCGGTCCTGTCCTTGACTGGAAATCCCGTATGTGTACGTTTTCCGGAGAGCTTACGTATAATTTGAAAAAGATGACGGGTGTCATTCATTTCTGCTTAAGTAGCGAAATCGTTTATCTACCGTTGTTTATCACGCTTGTAGAGTTTCTTAACTTTTTTTTTTCTGTTTGCAACCACTTCCCAGTTGCGTCTTTCTTGGTCACTCTAGTTCTTACAGCGTTCATATCAGTCTTGCCGCCGTTTTCTTTATTAATGACACTCCACGTAGCCTCAGCAATTCATTTATTTCCAGGATGTTCGAGAACGACTTCCAAGAAGATTATCTCTTTCAAACTCGTCAATGTACCCTGCCGGGGAGTTGAAGGTAAACTATACTTTAATCTTTCCATTGTAGAGTGTAAATAAAGCCATCATTCCATTTCCTTCACCATTGCACTTGATTAAAAACTTGACTGCATATCTGTTTCCGTTGTTCAAATTTCGAGCCGTTATACTTTTTTACAACATTGCTACATTTTCTTTGGTAATTAACTGCAACCCATCAACCCTCCTACAATATTGTTAATGGGAGGTTCCAGTTAAAGTTTTTTTCTAATTTGTTTTTAACTTCATCTGGTCTAAAGTCAAGTCTCTTATATGCCTTTGAAGCGTACGCGCTGGTTTTCTTTGGCTTACTTTGCTGTCTTGTCCTTGCTTTAGCCCCACTTCTACTCTTCTTAGCTTTTTACATTCTTCCTTCTTCTTTTTGAAGTCTTTCTTGTATTTCTTCCATGTGTGCACTTCTCCATAACTCTTCGTTGTTTAATCTTTGAATTTTTTGGAACGTCTTGAGACTGGTCAGGAGACAAAGTATGAATAATGGTGTCTCTTAGTTGTTTCATTGACGATGGGCCTGGTACGCCTGGATAATTTACATGGTCAACTGGCCTGGTACAATAAGTTTACTAGCTGATGGATCTGGTGCACTTGAACTGCTTAATAAGTCCTTTTTTGCTTTAGTTAAGACAATTTTATTTTCAAAACATCTTTCTTTACAGGGTACAGATCAGACTCTCTGAAACCACCAACCGCAGGCTTAGCTTTGATTGAGGCAGCAATAAGCCTTGAAATCCAGCTTTGTCTACATTTTGTAATCGAGATTCTCTGTACCAAGACTTAAGGATGTTTTTCCAGACACCTTCCATAGGCCGAAATGCACCCACGTCCAATGGTTGAAGGGCATGAGATGTTTGGTGGACGGCACAAAAGAATTATTTGTTCCTCTCTTGTTATGCGGGTTGTATAATAGATTAAATGATTACCATGGCCATCAAATGTCAGTAGAATTAGTTTTTCAATGTTCTTTACCTGATCAGCAAATGCACTAATCCACTTTTCGACGATGAAGTCTTGCATCCATCCAGACTCAGTTACATCAGAAGATCCACCCCGTGTCCGTGTACTTTATAATTTTCCACTTTCTTTAAACACCACACAATTTGCTGCAATTACAACACTGAAGATGTGTAGATTTTGTCTACGTCAAACCAGAGTGTTTGTTCATCGCCTGGGTGCAATAAACTTTTCAGATCCTGCAACAATGACCAGGCAGACACTCGAATACCCTCCACGTTAAATATACACTGATGTCCTCGTGTGTGTGCTGCTAGTGTTAAAAATATCAAAGGACTTGGTGAATTTTGAAAGCTCATCAATACAGTAAACCACTATCAATACATTGCTCACGATATTTCAGAGGAATTGGACA
Source organism: Ignelater luminosus (assembly GCA_011009095.1). Lineage (NCBI taxonomy): Eukaryota > Metazoa > Arthropoda > Insecta > Coleoptera > Elateridae > Ignelater > Ignelater luminosus. The sequence goes on from VTPC01003908.1 coordinate 37,815, forward strand.
GACAGGTGCGTGTATTTTTATTTGTCTTGCTTTAAAAGGCAATTATGTTACCTGCCATTTATAGTACCTCTCTGTCTGTGAGCATGTGTCATCTTTTAATGACTACATTCGATGCCTAGTATATCTAATCACCCATCACAGACCCTTTAAGATATTTGGCAGATGGACATGTTTGCGAAGCAATAAACATAGACCTACTAGTAAGATTTCTTGAGATTTTGTTGTTTTTTGTTTGTTGGCTTTGAACATTGTTAATGAAGAAGCACCAGAAGGGCATTTGACTTTGACAGTTTCCCCACCTGCTACTACTTTATCTAGTGTAGCAGTTAGAAATTCGAACTCGCTGTCAACAAACAAACTACATTCAGAAATGTTTGTATCATAGATTTCTTCAAACTGTCTTATCGCTACTATCTCATGATCTTTACCCCACTGCGGGATACTTCAAAAAAACAAAATGGAATACAACAGGATCTTAACTAAATTTTTTCAATAAGTCCTCGGTTTCCCTTTGCAAATAGTTCCAGAATTCAGGGAGACCATTCTTGCCGCCTTAGTAAATCACTGCGTTGTTCAATTGTATTTTCTTGTATAGTTCTATTTCATATTTGCTTTTACCTAACTTTGCAAGTATTCCTTGTTCGATAATAAACCTTCATTGGCCTCCAACATGTGGTAACAAATAATAACAGAAAAGCAAATCCAGTATGACAGAAGTTTTTGTAATATCACGATGTAAACCCCAAAGGGTATGGCATAAAATTGACAAAGTCATGAGTGTCAGTAACGTTTTTTGCAAGGGACACAAAATATTTTGTTGCACTTACAAAAACCCACACAGAAAGTTTCTCGTGTTCTGACCAAAATTAGTTGGCTAAAGGTTGTGCTTTGCTTGTTCCTATTTTAAAATTGGCCATTCTACTAGATAACTGTTTTCTTCCAAATCCAATGGCATTTGTCGCAATAGTTCCTGATCTAGCTTCAGTCACTGTCTTCTTCTAAGGGAGTGGCATTTACGAATGCAAAAAGGTGCTCAACTCCAGCAAGTTCTGGACGGGAACTCTTGATCGTAGCAGTCAGACTGTTTTAGACACAAAAACATATTTCAATTAGAAATTGCTTAATTCAAATCGACTGTTCACTCTTCTCTAATTTTTTTAAATTTATAGTACTTATTTAGTAAAGTCCTGTGTTGGTATTTTTTGCTAACCTTCAGTCAGAAACTGGAAATCGATTTACCACCACAGCTTCAGACATCGTTCTGGCTCGGTAGTCCTAAGTTGTCTGGAAGCTTCATTACTACCCCAGACTGTAACACCATAACGACCACAGCCTACATGTTATCCTAGGTCGGAAGTTTCAAGTCAGTAGGTGATTTACGCATTACCATTTCACTGGCTGAAAAAGAGATTGATGCCTTCAACAGCTGGGCAGTTTTTAAATCAATGAAACTTTTAGCTTAAAATTTTCTTTTGTTGTTTTTGGGCATAAAATCCACAAATGTACCTTTTGAATTTAGAGATTACTTTCGCGGACACCCTACACAAATAATTATGTTTTACCAAATTAGATTATTTGGCAGGCCTTGTGGTTCTAGAAAACCATAAATATACAAGAATCCAATCTGAAGTAGAATTTAGCAGAATCATGACACTTGAAGTCCTACTATAGTGTTTTTGTATTGACAAGACATTTATTATTACAAAATCTGAGAAAGAACCAGTCCGGATTTTGTAGAACATAATAAAAGTTGAAAAGTAAACTTTAAAGGTATGAATCTGGTAGCCACAGTTTGATGCCAACCATGACACCCAAACAACTATTCGTCTATTTTTAATTACATTTTGTATCCAGGAAGGTTGCACTTTCCTAACGGCGCTCATGAACGAAGGTATGATAACTTTTCTGTACAAAAAGAAAGTACAGACTTTTGTGGCAATGTCATCTTTATGCAATTCCCATTTGACTTATAAATCTATATATTAGTGCTAAAACATATCTAAAAAGAAAGTTATGAAAAGTAACATCTGTATGGATAATTAGTAGATTTATAAAATTAAATATTGACTTTTGACATTTTATTTCACAAACATAAACTGTACTCACTTTATCACCACGGACAGATGACAGATTTTTTCCACAGGAAAGGATGAGATGCAGTAACAACATTGCACATATTGTGCTGGTGATGGCATCAAGACTGTGAATTTGGCAGTTTTTCCTATATTGTTCCAACAATAAACTTGAATCATTAATATCACGAACAGAATATCGCTGTCACAACATACGAGGGCGGTTCAATAAGTACCCGTGTTAGAAATGAAGACACAATTTTTTTCAAAAATTTTTTTTTTATTTTTCAACATAGTCTCCTTTTAGAAATATACACTTCTCCCAACGTTCCTGCCATTTTTTTAACCCCTCCAAAAAATAGGATTTGTCGAACTCTCCAAAATACGCCTCTATCTCGGCGATGACTTCCTCGTTTGAGCTAAATTTTTTTCCCGCGAGCCATTTCTTCATGTTAGGAAACAAGAAAATGTCGCAGGGAGCCAGATCTGGTGAATACAGGGGGTGCGGCAGCAATTCATAGCGCAATTCATGCAGTTTGGCGGCGACAACTCCGGATGAATGTGCTGGTACGTTATCGTGGTGAAAGAGCACCTTCTTTTTCGCCAAATGCGGCCGTATCTCCTTCAATTTTTTGTCGAAGCTGTCTAATAACTCACTGTAGTATTGTCCAGTGATCGTTCTTCCTTTTTCTAAAAAATCCATGAGGATGACGCTGTTCGCATCCCAAAAAATCGTCGCCATGACCTTTCCGGCCGATGGAACCATCTTCGCCTTCTTTGGAGCAGATTCACCGGGAGAAATCCATTGTTTTGATTGTTGCTTAGTTTCTGGTGTGTAATGATGAATCCAGGTTTCATCAACGGTGACAACTCGACGCAAAAACTCCTTCGGATTTCGCTTAAATTGCTCCAAACACTGCTTCGAAGTTAACAGCCGCATCCGCTTGTTGTCCACCGTTAGCAATCGCGGCACCCATCGCGCCGACAATTTTTTCATCGCCAACTTATCATGTAAAATATTAATTGCCGTTCCGGTCGACACACCTACGGCCTCTGCTACTTCACGCACTTTCGTTCGTCGATCAGCGAGAATCATGTCGTGGACTTTTTGAATGATTTCCTCGGTAACCACGTCTGCCGGGCGTCCTGGTCGCTCCTCATCAAAAACGGATGTTCGCCCACGTTTAAATTCGTTGAACCAATATCTAACTGTGGTCATAGATGGCGAAGTGTCCCCATAAACAGCATCCAACTTTGCTTTTATCTCCTCGCATTTTTTCCCATCCAAAAACAGAAAGCGAATTACCGAACGATACTGCTCTTTTTCCATCTTAGCTAAAATCAGGAAACACGTCTTACTCAAATGGCTGTCAAATTCAAACTAACCTATCAATCAGTCTGCAATTTGTTATACCGTCGTTTGATAGACGGCAGCACACGATGATAACACCAACTTCCCTCAGGAACGCCTTCCGTCGTCAAACACGGGTACTTACTGAACCGCCCTCGTACGTACGATGAATCGATAATGTCAAACACGGAGCAACCTGCAGGTGTTGGCTCTCATATAGAAATCTCTGAATTTATTCTAACAGGTAGAAGAATTAATGATATAAACAGCGTAAAACTACTGAAAAAAAAGGTGTAAGAAGTCTATTTACACTAAAATCTAATATGTGTAGTGTTAGCCAATTTGTCGTACTGATGCTAATGAAGAAACTATTGATATTAATAGATCCACAGTTTTTGGATGGATCACTTCACGAGACTTATTAGTCGCTTGTGATCGAGGGGTTAACCGCTGCATGAAATTCTAATGAAGTTGGTGTGTTCGTGAATTTTTTAAGTGAAGTTCGTGAAGATTTGATGAAATGTGTGAATTACTGATGAATTTTGTTAAATGTTAATCGAGTAATTATTAAGCCAATAAACCTACTAATAAAGGAAAAATTTTAATACTTATTAACCGCAAAATTTTTTGCCTTTTTATTACTTAATCATGAAAATTGTATTCCAATTAAATTCATTGTTTACTATTTGTTATAGTTAAGTTTCCTGGTTAATTTTTTTTATGTTAGTGTTTGTACATATGTTAAAGTTTTAGAGTTGTTTCTTTGTATACTGTGTTTTTAGGCAATTGAGATTCTCTTGAAAATCTAAATTTTTGACCGTTAGAATTAATCGATATTTCCCTATGGTACTGAATGAAATGCACCGCCCTGTATAGCTTACTAAAAAAAGGTAAAATAAGTAAATAATAAAATGTTTCAAAACAAAGCATTACCTAACCAAATTATGAATTTTGTTCCGAACTTTATCACCACTCTGTATATGTCAAATAAAATTAAACAATTGCAGTGATGTTTGTGGGATTTACACTAAATTCTCTCCTGGGTAATTATTTCTCAGCAATAATTTATTGAGGATTTTGTTTACCAACAATAACAGCGCATTGCAGTAGCGCGATTATTTGTAAATAAGTTACGGTTCATGTAGTCATACATTACGTAATAAGTGAAAACCTTTGAGGTACTTCAATGCGCTCTATAAAAAATACACTGACAAAAGTAATAAAACAGCGATGTTTCATCAACTTTGGTGGTTCGGCTTAAGTTCAAGACTTATTTTCTATTGAATATAAAAAGAATCTTCAATTTCAGACAAGCAAAAATAAAGCTGTAACTACTCAGTCGATTTCAATCAGGCTGGTGTCAAATTGTAAGAAATCACTTAAATTGTTAAAGTGTCGGCAACCGCAATTTTGTCTGTTTCTTAAAATACATAGAATATTCCAGTTGTTTAAATCTTGATCAAGATAAGGATAAACATACAAAAAATATTAGTTCCCGCCTAGTACAATCGCAAATTGCCTGGCGCCCTCCACCTTTATTAGACCTGCAAGGCCATTACATACCTTATACGTATCCTTTTAAAAGTGCATTTTCTAGTTCTGGACCCGACATTTTAGCAGCGACTTGTAGAAGACTGCGATCATTCTAGAAAATAAAAACTGCTATATGTGAGTTTATTAGCATTTGGTTACTTGCAGACCGTGGTTACGGTTACTACCATAACACCTAGTACGTTTTCATTAATGCGAAACTCTTGCATTCTTGTTAACATCTTCGTAAAACGTTTTGTTTATTAAATCAAAATATTCAATACAACAAATCATGAGTTTTAATTACTATGAACTTGACCGTGAACTCTTAATACAGAAAGGCTGATTACTTGGACAAAGTACGAATTTTGATAAATTATTATTTCGTTAATTTAAAACTAATCGTTTTATGACTTGTGATGGTTATGTATGTACACCATTTATGTATATATGTTTCACTAATAAATATATTATTTAGTTTTAAATTTAACAAACTTTTGATTATTCACCTACGTTTACAATTTAATAGGAATTCCTATTTGTAAAAGTTAAAAAACGAATATTCTTTCGTAAATGTTTTTCGTCATAAGGAAAATTCCACGAGCCGCAATAATTATGTATTAATTTCGACTGAGCATAAAAATAGGCAAACTTAATTCTGATACGTACTATATTTCATATAAAACACATTGAATCCGCTATTTGCGCTTTCAAAATCGGCAGTACTCCTATGACCCTTTGAACCGAAATATCATGTTTGAGTACCAGGGTAAGATAACTAAACAATCCACTAATATTACATACAAAGAAGCGAAATTATGTGCAGTTTTATTTAGTGTATAGTTGGCAGTGCAAATAGACGTGAAATCTATAGTCTGATTAAATTACTGTGTTATTATAGCTTCAGTACAGGTAAACAGACTTTTCAATTCTCTTTTTAATTCAAGCCCTATTATATATACAAACTTACAGCATCCATCAAGATGATATTAAAATATATTACCACAATTAGCTTTATTTGGGGATGTGCGTTATCAGTTCAGAGAGATACTGATGGCAAAACTCCGCTAATATTGGCCGCGGAAACTGGACATATCGATTTAGTAAAATCTCTAGTAGATACAGGTGAAAATATTGAAGAAACAGATAATTCAGGCAACACCGCTCTAATACGGGCCACATGGAATAATCATGCCCCTATTGTCGAATTTCTTCTGTCTAAAGGTGCAAACATAGAACACGCCAAAAAGAAAGGACAAACACCAATAATGTATGCTGCAGGGCGAGGATCTCTTAATTTAATAAATTTGCTTATTGATAAGGGAGCAGATATTGAGAAGAGAGATGTGGATGGAAATAACGCATTGATCTGGGCAGCTCGCGAAGGGTCTGCGGATGCAGTTAAAGCGTTACTATCGCGAGGTTCTAAAATAGATGTTAGAGGTAGAGATCAGAAGACACTACTTATATACGCTGCTGAAACGGGGCACTTAGACACAGTAAAATATTTGGTAAACAACGGTGTAGATATTGAAGCAGGAGACAACGCAGGCAACACCGCTTTACAATGGGCCACAAGAAACAATCATGCTGATATTGTCGAATTTCTTCTGTCCAAAGTGCAAATACAGAAAACGCTCTAATAGAAAGCCAAACCCCACCAATAAGTGGTGCATGGGAAGGGCATCTTCCCCTTGTTATGGATCTTAGGAGTAATATGTAATACTTTCAATGGTTAGTGTAAAGATAGTTTTGTAGTTGTTACTTACGTCTTTGAATTATAATATGAATATGAACTTAACTAAAATAATTATTTTATGATGTATATTTGTCAACATGCAGCAATAAAACCAAATTTTAGAGTGTGTTCCATTTTTTTTCTGTGCACCTACACATATCATTTATTCATTTATAGAAATGTATCGTTTTTACTCTAAATTTTAAATGATTTTGGTTGATTAAATAAAACCTTGTGTTATGAGTGAAACCTAACAAATAATAAATAAATAAAATGTTACAGGTAGTTATGCACAAAATCCTCTACAAACTTCTAGAGTTGCTACATAATATTAGTTATAAGAGTTGGGATGTGTGGAACCACAAATCAAAATCACTTTATTTAAATAGCATTTGGTTTGAATTGTTCTAATTTTAGCATGGAATAAGTTAATGCCAAACCAATTATGAAATGTCAAATTTGTAATTATATTTATTAAGAAAATTGCAATAATAGCCAAGAAAACATGTTAAAACTAGGAAATAAACTTTGAATATAAAGAGGAAAGGAGATACTAATAAATTATTAAATAGTTATGTTAGGAAAATAGCTTTTGTATGGGCATTTTATTTACCCAGGCAAATGGCTATTTTTTCATTTAATTGCTAAGCAACTGAATAAATACAATTGACACAGGCAAATAACATCTGACTAAATGATTTTTAGGCACGTGTAAGTAGACAAATGTTGCTTTATAAAATAGAAATAAAATAAGTAGAATGCAAAAGCATTAATTAGTCTGCTTAATATTACAATAGATCCTTAAACCAAATGTAAAAATAAAAAAGAGCAAAATTTTGAGTATTTTAAAGAATATACGGCAAAGAATTTAAATTTTAAGGAATCATAAAACGTATTAATGTATTAAAAGATAGGTTAGAATCTTGAATACCATTCTATAGTAATATTCATGTATTACTTCTTGTTTTAGGTTAACATTTACTTCTAGAAGATAATTTAAAAACATGTTCTTTGAATTTTCGTAGTAAACGCATTTAAAGTATTTTGAAGAAAGGAAGATAACCTTCTGAAACCAAAAAACTTGGTTTCCATTTGAACTTCTATTGAGATTTTCGAATAAGATTACCATAAATGTTCCCAGTGACTATAAACTCCAGTAATACTAGAAAAAGAATAACATTAACAGTATAAAAAACTAAATATTTCTGATATTATTGTGAAACTGTTAAATACACATAACCTCAATGATAAGCTAAATTCTTTTTGTCTAACAGCGGTTCTGTCGGATATTATTTGCCAAGGAAAACAGTGTTTTAAATAGAATATTATTATTTGCCCAAGCAGTTAATATTTTTCCCAGAAAGAAGCTATACGGCGTTCACGATGTTTCTGGGTTGTATATAGCTGTGGAACAATGCCAGTTTGAGTATTGTAAACCGGGTTGTTTATCTATTAACTCGGCTTGCAAAATTTTATTGACGCTTAATGTGCTTTAAGGTTATGATTTTCTGACAGTTTAACCTCACGCTGTTGTCTGTTTCTTGTAGCTCTGTAAATATAAGGAAAACTTGATTTCTTTTTAACAAAACAAAGCTAATCGGTACTAAACGTTTATGCAAAATTTTTAATCGTGCAACAGCAGCAAATGCAGCCGCAGGTACGACAATTTTCAAAAAAAAAGTTAAAAACACTTCCAACCTAACAATATGAAAGCATGGCCTGTTACGACCCAGAAACATCGTGAACGGAGTATATTTTCCTACATAATTATTTACTAATGAGTTAATGACATATACGCCAACATTAGATACCAATTAATGTTTTAGTTTTGTTTATGTCTCATTGCGACACTTTTATTTGGTGTTTTTAAAGTTTTCTGGTATTCTGCTTAATTCTTGCTCTATCAGTTCTGTAACTGTGTAAATAATGAATTTTTGAGTTTTGGCTTTATATTGTGAAATTTTATATTCTGTTCTTGTAATGTTTGGGCCTTGGTTTATCATTAACAAAAAAATTTATTATTCTTCAAAACTTTTATTAATTTATATCTCCCATTTACTTTAGTTTTAATTTTTTCTTGCTTCAGAAAATACTGCAATTGTCATTCTGTCTAGCAGTATACTAAAAGTTAAATAATATAGATATTATGTCGAAGTTCAATATCTTTCCGTTGTTTATTAATCCATGATCTTGAGTAAAATGGTTATTATTTCATAATTTATTACCTATGTTATACTTTTTAATTTTGTCAAATTTTCTTTTTATTTACCCGAACCTTTCTTCATTTTTAATTCAGACAATTAAAACAACTAAATGTCAAAATGTCAAGAGATTCAAAATTGAAATTAAAGAAGAAACAAATATTTCATGATATACTCTGTCTACTGAATAATAACTAATGCTTTCCAAGTTTTAATTACTTAACCTAACAGCGAAAAATACACCAAAATTAGAAGAGAAAAATTAGCTTGTAAGATTTTTTATGTTAGTAGTTCTGATACATGTGTGCACCTTTTCATGATATCAGTCAATTCAGCGGAGTAAACTTTAATCAGGTTCTCGGTGGTTTATACTAGATGTCAGAAAAAAACTATAATTTAAAAAAAATCGATTTAAATTGTACCTTTTTCATTTTCCTTTTTAATTGTTACGTATACGGTAGAAGCACCAATACTCTGCCACATAAACAATATTTGAAGTTCAAAGTTGTTTAAATTTAAAACGAAATAATATTTATCAATGAAACTTTCTGTATAGTTATGCATATTTAAATGATATACATACTCAATCGTCAAAAGTCATAAAACATTAGTTTTATACAAGAAAAAAAAATAATTCATCAAAACCGGCATTTTGTCCCCATAAGCTGTCCCTCTTTACTAGAAATCCGCCGTCAAGGTCCTAGTAGCCGTCCTTTAAAGAAACAAAGCTATAAACATCCTATAAACGCGAGGAATGATTATTTCTTAAATGATTACATACGAGTTCTTGGAAGCTTTATTCGAATCACATGTTTGGCAAGTTAAATCTTTTTTAGCGATATCTTCATTACTCGCCATAAGCATAAAATAATTTAATAATTTTATGCCTTTCTTGCATTTGCTCATAAACGATTTATTAAAACGAAAAGAATTTATTAAAAGAAATACATGCAAATACAAAATAAGTAATAATTAATAAACAATGGAATTTAATTCCTACTTTCTACATGATACTCTTTAAAGGTTAATTTTTCACTTAAGTTGGTTGTTTGAACATGTCGACTTCCTAAAATTAGATTTTTTTTTTGAAGAGAATTATAACCATAAAATAAATGATGGAAGGATAAATAAATGTGGGTGCAAATCGACAAAATTAAACTAAAAAGTCGAGCAAAAATAATATAAAATCTCAGTATTGTGGAATGCCTAGTGCACGACAGTGGGAGGCAGCGAGCGGGTGGCTAGATGAATCTGTAAATACCGGTACTCTGCCTACCTTGTTTTCGACATTTGTTTAATTAAAATCCAGGATTTTTTATATTAAATATTAAGAAGGACCATTGCTTTAATTTAGCAAACAAAAATTTTTACGAAGATGTTCACAAAAATGCGCAAGTCTTACCTAGAATGCAACCGTCTCTCGTTAATAAACACGCACTCAATGGCAGTCGTCGTAAACACAATCACACACTGGCAGTAAATAAAATCCAATAATTAACATATAACTTATTTATCGGAATGAATATAACATAATACTTAGAACGAAGGATGGTAGATAACACAGAGCTAAAAATCTTCATTATTTATGATGCGATAATTTATTTATAAAACAATAATTGATTCGTCGGTGGACTGCTGAAGCCGGACGTAATTAGATGTGTTTACCCTAATGCATTTATTTGCTATTATTTACAACTGAATTAATTATAAATTTATATACAATGCTATTTACAAACTTAAGTCTTCATGCAGCATTTCTGCACACAGCAATTATGTTTTTATTTTCTATTTATTATTGTGCATAATAACCATAGCTAACTTTCTGTTTTTTCATTTCAACAATATCTCACAAGTATAATCTTTCAACACGTGTTTTTTTTTAAATGGCGCGATACTAGAATACCACTTTTTGCACGTACTTACTAGTAACTTTTGTGTCACTAATTATTCAGTGGACAAACTATATTTAGTTTCAACCCATTAGAGTGGATCACCCACATAACAGGCGATTTAAAATTGAAATTAAACAAGTATTCCATGATATTTGGCGCCAAAATCGTAAAAATTTTGTATATTTTCCCTATTAACATTTAAAGAAAAATTCACAATTGATGTTAAAAAATACAGCAACGGAAACGTTAATATAAACGCATATCAGAAGTTAAGATTGTTTATATTCTAAAACTGTTATATATTTCTTCCTGGAATAAACATCACCACTTGCTTAATCAAGGTTTATTTATTCAAAAAATATTATAACTACACTTGTGTATTGTAAACTAGCTTAGGGTATTGATTCTCCTGCTGGCACGGACTCCCTGCCACTTAGGGTAGCTGCCCTTAACGGTATACTACAAAAACAATTAAAATCAAGTTGACCAAACGGGTCTTATTAAGGTAAACATATAAAGAAAATAACATTGTAATATACCATTAATAAATTAATTTTTGTCTTTATTTATTGTTACCATTAATAAAATTATGCCAATTCATAAATCCATACAATTGTTATCATCTAATCCGCAAGAGCATTAAAACTATAAAAAAACTATAATCAATAATTGATTTTATAAAAGAAAATCAACCAACAAAAATAGTGCTAAGTTTAGTCAAAATGACGGAAGAAAAGGTAATCATCAGCTACAAGCAACATTGCCAGAGCTAGCTATGAATCTCTAGATCTGCAGTTTTATATCGTTTGAAGGGCGGATTGTAATAACGTGATGAGCCACATACTTTCAGAAAAGAATATTTTTCAGACATTTTTGTTAAAAATGTGATTTTGTTGTATGCGTCTATATAAAGTTGGCAACACTATTGTATCTATCGGAAATAAAGTAAAGTTGAAGTTGAGCACGTTTAATAAACGATTTAATGTTTTTGTGTACTTTATTTAAACATATGAAAGATTTTAATATGGTAGTAAAGATCCTTGGTTGAATGGTTAAATGGTCAAAAGATTGAAAAAGAAATAAGAAGTTGAATATAAAATTATTTGTTGGAAGCGGTGAAAGTTCAAACATAACCTAAGAAAAAAAAACCAAGAAAAGACGAACAATGTCAAACAATAAGAAGAACGATATTTTACTACAAATGTTTGATGGTACAAACCATGACAAATGAAAATTTAGATTGAACCTATTTCTTGAAATGAAAGAATGCAGTGAAATTGTATATGAACAAAAGCCGAGCACAATCACTGAAGACGCTTGGAAAAAAAAGAAATAAAAGCTAAAAATTATATTGTTAACACCATTACAAACACACAATTGAAATTAAATATTTCAGAAGCGTCTGCAAAAAAGATGATTGAAAAGTTTTATGAGATTTACTTAATCAAAAACAGTGCAATGAAATTATTGTGTAAAAGAAAATTGCTGGATTTAAAGATGCAAGAGAATGAAAATTCAACTGACTTTTTTAACAAGTTTGAAAAGCAACTTAACGAATTAAAGAGTTCTGGAGAAACAGTGAGTGGAATTGATAAATTAAATTATCTCTTATTAGCATTTCCGGAAACCTTATCACATATCGTAGATATAGTTGATGCCCTTCCGCGAAAAGACATAACTGTTGTATATGTAGAGTCTAAACTAATATTAGAGTTTGAAAAACGAAATAACAATAAAAACGGTGTCCATAATGATACTCAAACATTTAGTATCAAAAAATATTAAAAACTTTAATACCCAAAATTTCAACTGCAAGCAACAACAAAGTAAAAATTATAATTCAAGAAATTTTCATTACGACCAACCAAGTACTTTAAGATATCAAGATAAACCAAATAATACAGTACAAAGATGTTTTAAATGCAATCGACCTGGGCATACTCAACGTTATTGTAGAAGTAATCCCAATTGGCGAAATAGATATTTTAGAAATCCTAGTAGAAATAATTTGGCAAGAGTTGCCGGAAATTCAGTAGTGGGGGATGGAGCTGAAACGTTCGTTCAATGTCGAGGCGATGTTAGCAGAAACCAATACAAAACAAAAGGCTCAAACAGTTATTTACGAACTGGTCCACCACATACCCATGAATTAAATGGTGTCGCAGAGAGGTATAATAGAACCATTATGAGTCGTGCTAGTTGCTTAGAGAGGCCACAATTGATAAGAGTTATTGGCCAGAGTGTGTATACACCGCTGCATATATTGGAAATCGACTGCTTGCTAATACAAAAATTAGAAAAACTTCATATGAAATATTTTTTAACAAAAAACCTCACATGTCAAATTTACATTTATATGGAAGTACAGCATTTGTTACGATCCCTAAAGAGTTTCGTTCTCAAAAATTGAATTCAAAGGCTGTCAAAGGTATTCTAGTTGCTTACACTGATACGGGTTATAGAATATTAATAAATAATAAAGTCATTATTAGCTGTCATGTGCAATTTATTGAAAAACATACAAAATACATTAGGATTGAAGGTGATGAATGCACAGAAGATACTGATGAACACGTCCAAGATGATGATTCAAATGAAACTGGACAAAAACATGAAATCCCATCCAAAACTGAAATTGTTAAAAATAATATTGAGAATGAGGAGGGAGCAAATTCAAGTCGTTCCAGACGGGAAATAAAATTCGCCAAAAGATTTGATGATCATGTAGTTTACGTGAACTACTCAAATGCTTGAGTACCTGAAAGTTATGAGAAGCTGTTAACTGTTCAAATTCTAAAAAATGGAATAATGCAATGAGTAAAGAACTAAAAAGCCTGAAAGAAAATGAAACCTTGTCTTCGGTTGATCAACCCTTAACCAAAAATATTATTGAAGTTAAATGGATCAACAATATAATAATAATAATAATACTAATTATCATTATTATAATAACTAACAGATTTTGTTGCTTTATTGGATTTCTGAATTTGGGTTATTGGAAGACCAAATCCTCTAATTATAAATGTTTTCCTCGACCATTCTATTAAAATTGTGCTCTGTTAATCGAAAACTAAGTTCTTCTAATTAAACCATTCATAACTACACAGACATTTTAATCAGAAGTTTTTTGGGTCATGCTCATCAGTTTCCACTAAACATTAGTGGCACACTATTATAAGCTGTAATTTAATAGCGCTAGTAAGCTTTAGTGAAACTTGATGAGCAGGTCAGCTCTTTTTAGTTTTAAATGATATATGACATTGCATTTACATATTATACCTTCACCTTTGTCTAATTTAGATATTTGCCTTACCTTAATTCGCATATTTGCATTTTTCTAATATTTAACTTGTTTTTACATTCCACAAACAATTGTGAATGTAAACAAACTCATAAGTGAGAATAACAAGCAAAGAATGTGAAATTTTATTTAAAACAATCATCGAGAAACACCTGGTGCTGCGAACAGAATTTTTCAAAAATTAGTTTCAAGTGGTTGATGTGCTCTTGGGGTGATTTGGAGAAGATTACAACATCGTCCATGCAGACTAGACAAAAGCTATGCAAGTATTCTCCCAGAACATTGTCCATTATACGTTGTAACGTGCTTGGAGCGTTTTTAAGGCCGAACATATGTGTAGTGTCCATTTTTGGCTGTGAATGCCATTTTTTTGATGAGGTTAAGGTACATCTCAATCTTATGAAAGCCTTGAGCCAAGTCTAATGGGAAGTAATAAGAACACTTGCCTAGATTATGAAGTATTTTCTAGATTCTAGGAAGGGGGTACTTATTACCAACCGTCTTATTGTTTAAAATCTTGTAGTCGATTACCATCCTAAACTTACGTTTCCCCCAAGCATCTATCTTCTTCGATACTATCCATGCAGGGGTACTATGTGGGGATTGATGTTATTATCTAACAATTTTTGAATTTAATTTTGGATTTCTTCTATCATGCTATGACGATTTCGCTAACTTATAACGTAAACGGCCTCATCGTCTTTAGTGCGGATTTCGTGTTCGACAGTATTAGTGAATGATAAGTTGCAAACTTCATTATCGGAAATGTTATTAAAACGTTTGCAAAGCTTAATTACTTCTTTGGTTTCTTCCGGGTTTAGGTGGTGAGTTCGGATAAGGTGAGAGATGATTCGTTGATCTTATGAGATAAAATCTTGTGGTTACAGGACTTCTTCGTTTATTAATTATGTGACTCTAAGTCGCTTCAAAAAACTGATTTCGGTACAATCAAGGTGTTCGAGTAGTATGGTACAATATCTATCACGTGTGATAGCAATGCACTCGAAAATAGTAGTAACGGAAATAAGAGCGGTTTCTGGAAGAATGATTTTGCTGTGTTTTGGAATTTTAATAGTCTTTAGCAGTGTAATTTGACTTGATGTGTATTCAAAGAAAAAGAGGATGATAGTATCACCAATTTTAAGAGTTTTGGATTTGTAATCGATTTTTGCGCCTAATCTTACGAAATCTCTGCTTGCAATTAAAGCATCAAGGTTCGGGTGCCAATTGATTACGTGCATGTGAATATTATATAAAATACCTAATTCTTCAGGTAACTGGGGGCAAATGTTGTTGTCGCCTTGAACTTGTTTGATAGGCTACGGACCACAAAAGGTTTTTTGAATGAAAATTTTGAAAATTTTTGTAAAGCCGGTTTCCTGTTGATTATTTAAGTAGATGCACCTAAGTCTAAAAGTATTTTAAGGTCTGTGTTAGATAAGTAAATGAAAGATAATTTGGATTTATTTTGAATAGTGTTTGGATTTACAAGCTTGCTATTTTCCCGAGACGTCGTCGTGAAAATCCACATGATGATATAGAAGTGCTTCATCACTATAGAACTTTAATATTTTTTTAATATTTCGATCGAATGATAA
Organism: Ignelater luminosus; assembly: GCA_011009095.1. Lineage (NCBI taxonomy): Eukaryota > Metazoa > Arthropoda > Insecta > Coleoptera > Elateridae > Ignelater > Ignelater luminosus. Next base: position 53,498 of record VTPC01003908.1, read on the forward strand.
ATAACCAAGAATTGATTAAGCAATAACACTGCACCGATTGTTTATAATCCGCTGGTTTAAAATTACGCAAGAACTTTGAAAAACAGAATATAATTTGATGTTTAAAAATACATTTGTTGATTGTGGAAAGACCGATGAACGGTTAGGTTGTTTCGTTAGTTACTAGGAATTTTGTCTTCATATTAAAGACCGGTTTAAAAGGTACAGTTGACAAAAAGTCTCGGCACTTGCATGTAGAGTACTAAAGAAACTATTGCAGTTCTTTACGCTTAAACGACAGAAAAGAAGTAACAAGCGAATTGACAGTGAATTGACTGCCTTTTCATAAAAACGTAGATAATTTGATCGCAACTGTACAAATCATCTTTCAAAATGGAGCCAAAAGTAGAAAATGTAAAATTTCTAAAACCAAGACAGGTTTTATGTTTTTCAACTTCACCTTAAGGGTTGCATTTAGTACGTTACAGACTGGAATTTCCGAAAATCTTGCAAGCAGATACAAACTCTATCTTTCACTTTTAGAGTGATATCAATACACCCACCAGGAAAGCATTTTTCTTTTGTTATTGGCAAAGTCAAACTTTTCAAATTTCCCATTTTTTAACAATGTCAAAAATTGATTTATTTTCATTCTATATATATATCTGAAGCTGACAATAGTAAATTGTTAATTTATAAATCAGGAATTTAATCACAACAACGGGTACAAAGTTAATAGACTGGTATTTCTTGAAGTATTTACAGATGTTTACAATCTAATGGAAATCCCTAAACATAAAACAAGAAATATTTTTTCGTAAATTCTATTTTTGTCAGACACAAAACTGCTCTAATCGTAATACATATGTATTTAATCTAATGATAAACATATGCGTACTTTACACAGATTTGTGTGTTTAACGTAACGTATACCGAATCAGCTATTTACACTTGAATATTCAGCAGTACGTTTATGATTTTTTGACTCGTAATGTCATGGTTGCAGTATCAGAATAACATTGACCTGTTTAAATCATACTATACAGTGTGGAATTAAAGTATGGAATATTATACAGAAAAGTGAACTCAACATGTTTTTTCAAAAACGCTGAGACCCTGCTTGTGATATTCCATCCTAATTTATGGCCACTAAGTGAGGAAAATCTATCAGACGCTATTCACAATACCGCTTGGGAAACTATGGAAAGTGCAGCAAGAGAAGAAGCTCGCATAACAGTTGCAGGAGGGCAATCACAATTGCTTTAAAACAAACCTTAATACCTCGCCTTTTAATCTCAAGCACAATGTCGCAAAATTACTTCAACCAGCTTTTAAAGTGATTATCAATCTGTATTGAATCAAATTTAAAACTTGTCGCTTTTTATTCTAAAACTATTAGAATAATTTTCCACGCTGACCAAGTTTTGGATTAAATTCAGCTTTCCAATTTGTGCCAAAACTGTTATAGAGTTTCATCAAGGTTACTTTGGTAGGGTAAAACCGAACCCGGCTAAAAACTTACAACTTCTGCTAACACCAAAATCGAATCCGTCAAATTATAGATTATAAATTCAACATAAAGAGATTAATTTTGGACGATGAATAGTACATTAGTGTGATTGATTTGCAAAATTCTACATCAGAAGACAATACACAGGAATATTTCTGTTGATTTGGCGTTTAACGTCCTACATATACGTAGGAAAAGGCTTTCCCAAGCATGTCCTCTTGACAGTGATTTTACTAGATACTAAAATCAGGTAGGCAAGTGAGAAACTTGCTAATCCATTTATGCGTGCTACTAATTGGATGACGAAACATTTACCATCTGTAGGTTTTATTTGTTATTACAACATTTTCGCAAGAGGCCGTCTAATATTGCTTCCTGGAGCAACTATGACTCCCAATGTTTTTTTTAGCAGAAAGAGATACGAGGCTCACAAGTTCTTCTCCTTTATCTTCTTGATTTCGGTTGCGGACAGAGAACAAGTTTTGCGAACCTCTGTAATTTCTATTATGGGTGAAAGGGTGGAAGGAAGGTTGATTCTCCAATTCCGTGTATCTCCTGTTGTTCTCAGTGATGAACAGGTACTGAATGGCATTTCTGACACAGAGCTTATAATAATTAATAAAGGGTGATGGGCCTGTAATGGCGGGTTTCCATACAGTCCGAGAAAATAGCTGGTATGATGGGGCTGCCCTTAAAGGTATCTCTGGCAAATATACGTGCACGTTTTCCAGTCACCATATTTCTTATATACCAAGAGTTTCTCTGTACCGATGATAAAATCAAAAGAAAAAAGATCTCGGAAGTTTACCAAGTTACTGATTGTGAAGGTATAAATAAAACTGATTTAGATGGCATATACGAACATTGTATCAAAATCAAAATTGAAGACTGTAGAATTTGAACTAAAATTTTTACCAACTCTATATTTAGCTGAATCTTAATTTTATAAAGTATCACCTACAGGATGTTTTGCACCTTTTGAAATTCCCTCGTATAACAAATACAACTAAACAAGTCTATTGCCCGGTTTCTGATAGCTATTTATCTAACCGATAAAGTTATGCATTCCATAAATCGCCAAAAGGTGTTTCTCA
>VTPC01003909.1:0-36738 GCA_011009095.1 Ignelater luminosus
TTGCTTCTGTCAACAACAGTGTTGTCACTTCCCCACTCTTATAAATATAAAAAAATATGAAATTATAATAAATTCGATTAGAGATCTCGATCCTGCTAAATCGGTTGAATATAAGTTTTCAAAGTTCAATCTTTTACAGCAAAATGCGGAATCAACGTGGAAAATCAATTTTGTTTCTAACCGCTCAAATATGATACTACAATATCAAATCATTTTGTATAAAGAAGGCCATTTAGGAATTGAATTGTGATTACTATAGCTAAGGTCTAATCTCTAGGTTATTTTGTTTGTAATTGATAACTGATAAGAAAGAGGTAGATAATACAGGACGGCTACGAATTTGGTCATCAAATTTAAATCACGTATTTTTTGGCTTAAAATAAGGTGAAAAGTCCCCATAAACCTACATCCTTGTCTAGTTATACCACAGATTAAATAAAGGTCAAATATTTAACTTCGACAAATTTGTGGATTCTATTGCTCTCTCTCTCTCTCTCAAAGCAACTCCCAGAGCTTGCTATTTTGACTTGTACTGCGCAAGCAGCATAGTGTGGTATGCACTTTTCATAAAACGCGCGTAAAAGAGTAGGCGTGATAAACTCCCAGAGCTGCAAATGTAACTGTGCAGAGACAAAAAATGGGAACATTGGTAGAATAGGGAGTGAAATATCTGACTTTTATTTAATCTGTGGTTATACATACCTCTTCAAAGCCGACACGTTGGTACCTACGTGTTTTCTAGGAATAATTTCTGATGCAGCATCAAAGCGCATGTATGTTGTTGCAACTTTTGATGCTTAACCTGCTGGAAAATGCAGTCACTTCAGATTAGCGCAACTTCCTAAGTTCTGCAAAATTTCCCTTTAGAGATGTAGCAGTTCCTATGGTTGCAAGTCTCTGTTTTATTTTTAGCAAATATCTAGTAAGCCGTGAGCTTTTTTGAAAAAACAACAGCATAGGTAAATTGATCTCCAAAATAGCTCAAATTGATCTTCGAGATCTCAATAGTGGGCATTGAAATGTAGACACACTATATATACGCAACTGATCGTATGTTCTCTACTGTCTCTAGAATTAGATACGAAAATTAACACTTGGCAACGCTGGTTAATGGTGGCATAATTGCGAATAGTGAATCTTATGTTGATTGAATTGATAGGTTATAATATGGGTTATATATTATATTTGTAAATCCTACTTTAACTTCATTATATTATTTCAATTGATTTAAAGCATGATTTATATAAATAAAGAACAAGCAGTTTTGTAGAAAAGCTTGTAAAATGTATGCATCAAACGTTCGTGACGAGAATGGTAACGTATGAGTAATTTTATCCTAGGTTATGTTTATATTTTCTGTGTTGTGTAATTGAACTATTCTAAGTGAACGTTTAGTAGTATTCTAACACATTTTTATTTTAACTTATTAATTCTAGGTGACTCGTTTATACCTGCTTCACAAAGACCTGATGGAACATGGCGAAAAGCAAGAAGAGTCAAGGAAGGTTACGTTCCCCAAGAAGAAGTGCCACTATATGAAAGTAAAGGCAAGCAATTTGCTAATCGAGTTACAAAACCAGTAACAGCATTACCATCTGGACATGTTGCTCATCAATCAATTCCAGGTTTATTTATACTCGATGACAAAGAAAAGAGTAAAAATAAAAAGAAAACAAAAAGTAAGTTATTTTCTAGTTGTTAATTAGATTTCTAATAAGTTGACTCATTTTTAAGTAGAAATTCTTTTCTTTATTATATAAATTATTATTTCCCATGACCTGCATATGAAAATAATTACTACTTGAAATGTGAAAAGTATGTGTAAAATTAATTATACAGTTTGTATGTTGAGAAGAAAGTAACGAACTAAGTAATTTTCTAATTCTTTTATAGATGTTGAAGAAATAAGTAAAAATCTAGAACAAGTAAAATTAAATGAAAGTAGTAATGCTAAAGTACAATCAAAAACTAATAAATCAGATGCAAAAGTAAAAACAGAAACAAAAACTGCAAAGACAGAAACAAAAGTACAAAAATCTTCAGCTACTGAAGCTAACAATCAAACTACTGATCCTGCTAAACGTTTAAAAAATCTTAAAAAACGTTTACGAGAAGTTGAAGCATTAGAAGAGAAACTTAAAAATGGGCAAATTGCTAAACCTGAACCAGATCAATTGACTAAGATTCAACGTAAAAATGATTTGTTGATGCAAATCAGAGAATTAGAAAAGTTGGTGTAATTTACATAAGTTTACAATATGATACATTAATTATAATTGCATATACACATTGTAGATATTTTTAATGACATTTTGTTTTAGTAATTGATGAAAATAATGAGGTAAAGTATATTATATTGATATGAGAGTAATTCCAAATTAAAGAATCATTGTTAGATTTTATTTTAATGACTGTTTTCATAAGTAATATCCCAAGTGCATGTCAAATTATTGATAATTTTCACAAGTGCACGTATGCACACGAGTGAAGATTATAGGATTTTTTGAAGTACATGAAGGGTATTTAGTCAGACTATTTCCCAAAGAAAATTTGCAACAAGATACTTCCAAACCAAAAATCATTTAAAAACCAAGAAACAAAAAAGTAATTAAATGTGACAGTTACTGTCAGCAAAATTGTTGATAATTTGCACTAGTGCAATTATCGCTGTAATTAACCCACAATTGGTTAAATTCAAACATTCAAGCCTTGTTTTTGTTGGTTGAGATTTTCTGAGGGAAATAGTCAAATAAATTATGTGCAGCATGTTAAATATACAATTCATAAACAAACACGGTTAGGGAATATAGTAATTCTAGTGACTGTTAAAATTAATTAATATTGATGTATAAATTGATATACTTTTGATCATTATAGTATCTTTATATGTATTGAAATTGTCTGTACTTTTGCAGATTAAAGACTTAACAATCGAATGTAAACTATTATTCAGAAGTGCAATTTAATATAATAGTTTTTTTACTTAGCTGTTTTAATATATCCCAAATCACTCTATTAGTAAATACTTAGTTTATTTGTTCTGTAAGAGCGTTGATGTTTGTGTCTTTGTTTGACATGCTGAAATATTTGGAACTTCTGAGCTGTTATACTGAATATCCGAGGAAAGTCTCTCTTAACATTTTCCTCACGTTTGACAACTTTTTTAAATGAAATTTTACTTATAATGCAGTCCTCAATCCTTTAATTGTGCGTATAAAAGAATCTCATAGTCATTATTCTATTTATTTTTTAACCTGTATTTCTGTGCAGTATTATAATAGATGTTCTAAAAGTCTCTTAGTCCCAGGTAGCTGTAGAGAAAAACAAGATTTATTTACACATGAGTGACAGCTAACCTATTTTAATTTTGAAATCAGCATTTCATATTTCCTTGAATTTCATAAATATAATTCAGTTGTTTTTTTAAATGTTACGTTTGCCAAGCCTGGACAAGTGTTTTTGGCTAATTATGGCACCTACAAAACCAGTAATAGTGGACAGAGACACAAGAAAATCGTATTTTTTTGCCAATTGAGATTAAAAGTTGGCTTATACTGACAGTTGACAAAATCTAAAACATTACTTTTATAGCCTAGGCTGTAAAATACATTTTTCTGACAGTTGACACAAAAAGGACGGGCTATGGAAAACAAAAATGATGTGACATTTATGAATTTAATTTACTAAATCTTACAACAAATTCAATGAAAAAAAGGTAATTTTAGGCAACCAGCAAAAAAATTATAGGTTGAATACAGCAAATCTGTTACTTTTTTTTGCCCAGTTAAACAAATAACTATTTCATTTTATATATTTTAAGCTTAGAGGAAAAATAAAATTTTCTGAGTAAGAGCAAGTCATGTGAGTGAGCTGTGCCAATTTCTATTTTTAAGTTCTGTTATATATCCTTTGTATCACTTTGAGATTTATACAGAGTGTAACATAAATTTGACCCACTACTTCAGGAATGTGTTCTAGATGTTAATTTAAAACAAAAGTTTCAATAAGTTAATAGGTGAATTGTAGCAAATTGGACAGTCATTGTTATGCTCAAGATTTCATCAATGTATTTCTTATCATTTAATAATAATTATGCCCAAAAACCCATTATTTTGGTGCCCTTGTTTATTGAGAAGTATTTTCAAAAAAAAGATTTGCTTGTTCCTTTCATCTTCAGTTTACATTTAGAACATGAAGTGTGAACATTCAGGTGAGGCTAAGCTTACCAAGCGCATAGGACATCACTACAGGTGACTCCAATAGTATTCTCTCCAACCAACACAATGTCCTATGTGCTTACTTAGTGGGCTTGGACTCTCTTATATGTTACATCCTGAGTATGAATATGTTGCATGGGTATCTATCATAAGAGGTATATTTGATGAAAAATTGATAATTATCCTTCAAGAATGAGTAGGTACACATTTCAAAACAAAATGAAAAATCTTTCATGTTTGCTATGAAGAAAGGATTGTAATAATACCCCTGATAGGTCTTTAGTACCTATACAATATATCACAACCGCAATGAAATTCACTTACCAGTTATCAACAACTTTTTACTCAAAATAGATATGTTTCTTGAAAAGTATTAACTTTTGAAAGTTAAAAGTTGGTTACATTTCAACTTAAAGACAGTTTATAAAAATGTGTAAACAATTATTAGTTTGATTTATTTAATTTTACCATAAGGTACAGATTTCTTTTTCGTTCTTACAATAAAATGCTTGATTAAATGCTCTAATATTATGTACTGTTCCTTGAACTCGCACTTTTACAGGAGCATGTTCATCTTCATTAATTAACTCATTTTCTGTTGATATTTCACACCACATCTACAAAAAAATTATTGTTAGGTTTACAAAGCTAAAGAGGTCAAGTACATTTAAGTATAAGTATATCAACAGGAACAGTTCACCATTTGCATGCACTTACTTTAATAGAATTCTGAAACTTGGAATTTTAAAATATCACATTTGACATTTTTAGAGTAAGTGGAATGCTCAAAGTTGCTTCCAATTTTAGAAGGAAAGTAAAACAAACAGGGTTTTCAATGTTAATCTTTTTTCAAAAAGTAACAATGGTAATAAAGCGAGAGGAAACATGGTCATTCTTTACAGTTTACAGCGTATAGTTGACAAACATTTTCAGAAAGTTACATCAAATCAATACCTTCCAATTTTAGGGATATTGAGGTTATCTCAAAACAAAATATCACAAAATCTTTGATCGCAAAATGATGTATCAGCAGAATCAGATTATTAAAAAATATGTACAGGGTGCTATTTAAAAAAATAAAGTTGACACAACTTCCACTAAAACTGGAAGAACCTTGAGCATTCCACTTAGTTGGAAAAATGCCAAATATGATGTCATTTCAATGCCTCAAGTTTCAGAACATATACAGGGTGTCCTGCGACTCGACTGCCATTGCTTAAAGGTGTGTTCCTTGGGTAATTTCAAGTCGAAAATACCTAATACATATATGGCCAAAACTCGATAGTAAAGGAGTTATAAGCGATAGCATTTTCCATAAGGAAATGGTTTGGTTAATTATTATGCATTGTTATTGTTTAAAATTAATGCAGGAAGTAGGCTGGTGAATAGTTTCATCACATTGTCATTACAATTGATTCTTGTTTGACGTTTATCTTGCATTATTTTTGCCATTTTAACGTTCGCTAATGGTTACATTTTCAAATCATGAATATGCCGACATTCACTTTATTTAAGGATACTGTGACAAATGGGCGATATTAAATTTTAAAGAATTTAACATAACATTGTGTTTTATTAATAAAAAATATGTTTAACACAAAGTTATTTACATTAATTGTTCCGCTGCCCCTCTTCCATTTCTGTCACAGTATTCATAAATAAAATGAAAGTCGGCATATTCTTCACCTGAAAATGTAGCTATTAATAAACATTAATGTGGCAAAAATAATGCAAGATAAACCTCAAACGAGAATCAATTGTAATGACAATGTGACAAAACTATTCACCAGTCTACTTCTTGCATTAATTTTAAACAATAATGCATAATAATTAACCAAACCATTTCTTTATGAAAAATGCTATCGCCTATAACTCCTTTACTAGTGAGTTTTGGACATATATGTATTAGGTATTTTCGACTTGAAATTACCTAAGGAACACACCTTTAACCCATGGCAGTCAAGTCGTGGGACACCCTGTATTTATGTAACATATGCAGGGGTACATAAATATAAATTATATTTATTTACTGAAAGCAATTTAACTTTGTTCACTAGCCCGCATTATCTAATTCTTTGTTTATAAAAAAATCTTATGAGAAATTTTAACAAAAAAGGAAATAGCAAACGCTTTGTGTATAAAAATAGAGAAAACATGAAAAGCCCTAGAAAACTTAGATTCTAAAAAGCAGTAGTTGTACTGTAAAATCTATAAATATACATTTAAAACTGAAAGATTGACAAAATATCATTACCAATCATTACAATAATTCAAACAAAACAGAAGAATATAGAAGAAAATATGCTGAAAAGAGGAAATGTAGCAGGGTCGATACAATTTTGTATTAGTGTCCAGGAGTAGTCAGCGAGTGGTAGCACTGATATCATAAACTTCCTAGACAATCAGTAACAAACATCAATTTCCATAAATACAAAGGCAGAATCTTTAAAAATGCTTTTTTTGCTGTGAGCAGCACATAATTATGGTTACTGTTCCTGGAAGTCAACTCAATTTTGAAATTTGATAATAAAGGAAATACTGTGAATAAAACAACAAGTTTTTATTTAACTAATTACCTGAGAAAAGCTTATGAAAAATAACTGTACTTTAGAAAACTCTCTCATGCTCGATCCAATGTTGTATCTTGTCTTAGAATTTTTAAATGCATTGTAACTTATTTGTAAACCAACATTATCTGCAATATTTTCTCCAATAGTAGTTATTCCATCAGTATTATAGCTGTTATACTGGTTTTTAAAGCAATCTATAGCATTCTCATATTTTTCTATATCCTTTACTGACCACCAGTTTTTTATGTTTCCATCTCTGTCTGCATGTCTGCCTAGAATTATTACTTATTATAAAAGAACTTTCATTTATTTACTACTTATTTCACAAATAGATACCTAAAACATCTAAAGCGTGAGATATTTCATGGCCTATAAGACTACCAAGTGCACCATAATTAAGAGCCCTGAAATAATATCCACATATATCACATTTGTACAACAAGCACTTATGTATCTCGTTACTTTTAGTCATGTTAAACATCTTAACACTCAATGCATTTAGTACTAATTTTTTATTTTGGATTATAAGTATTATTATTGAGACTATTTTGACTGTGAGTGAACAATATCTCCTATGTAGATAGAAGACATTGGTCTCTCACGGTCAATATCTTACCTTGGTTGGTTGATTGTAAAAAATGGTGGTTCTAACATTCCGACAGGTATAACTACAATAGAAATGATTTATTAATTTTATGTGCTTAAGGTGCTATTAGGAGATACTCACAAATAGTATTTTGTAAGATACTGTAATATGCATTAACTTCAAACAGAGATCCAGGCCACCTATACAAGTTTAAGATTTCAAGTAGATTTTTATAATAGTGTATATCTGAAAAATATGCCTACCAACATTGACGGGTATAAAAACATTTTTCTTGCAAAGTTGCAGGTATAATTAAATTTAAATGAATAAATTTTATTGCATTAAGATTTAAAATTGGAAAATAAAGGTTTATCTCTTGCACAAAATAGCTACAGATGTGACGATTTATCACACTTCAAGTTATTCAAGTTACATGACAAATTCTACATCCAACAATTCATTGTTCAGCAGATCTAATTACCAACAGGTAATACAACTTTGAAAACTAAAATAATAATATCTATTATTATTATTATTATTTCTTCACAGTTTTCAAACTTATTAAAGTAGTATTGCATTGCCAACTTTCTTTTCGATTGATTGTAAATGCTTACCCAATTGCAGCTTGTTGTGCATCAGACAACAGGTTTATACCAGAGTCATACTGCCATCCATCATTGGATGTGACACTCGTTGAGACATTCCTATTACCTAGAGTCCCTCAATGTAACACCTGGATTTGTATTGTACCAGTTACCATATGATAAATCGTCACATCTTTGGCCATTTAAGCCTAATTATGATCTATTTCATTCAAAATATACTTCTGACCATTTCATTTAGTTAACATGTAATTTTCATGTAATTTAGTGGTAGATTTTATTCAAATTATCTTATTCTTTAATAGTTAACAATTTTGTTATCAAGTTATCATAAAACTTGTCTATTATAGTTTGTTTCTTTCCATAACACCTGTCTGTGTCAAACTTTCCTAATTTATGTTGGCTAGAAATACTACAACTTGACTTTTAGCAAATAGCAAAAAAATAATCAAGTTTTTCCAACTTTCAAGTACTTTGACAGGTATATACCTATTCTAAACATTTATCTACATCTACACATATTGAGAACCTTTATGATTAAAAAAAACATTATTAAATGCTACACTCATACACAAAATAATCATTTATTTCAGAAAGGACCTAACAGTTTTTGCTATTCTCATGCTCTGTAACAGTAGACCATTAGTAGACTTACTTGGTGCAAAAAAAACTAATCTAGGCAACCCAAAGTACTAATATCAAACATAGAATAATTCATTTGGTGCAGAAACATCCTAATAGCAAAGAGTATATAATAGTAACAAAAAGAATGGTTTTTTTGTTGTTTCTTGAAATCGTCAAAATGTTAGATACTAGGTCTTTTCTGAAGTAAATGATTCAATTGCATTTGATACATATTTTAAATGCTCCTCTTAATACATTAAAAGTGACTTACTCGAAATCTACAGGTTGTTTCAATTTCTGAAGATCATTTTTCATTTTCAGAGATCTCAATTGTAATATGTTTGTCAAGTGGTTGCTTGATACTTTCACCTAAAAAGTTCTGTATGTTCTATACATAAATAACATTTATTAATATACCGGGTGACCAAGGCCCTAGGTATAGACTTATAGTTTTATTATGAACAAATTTTAATGATATCTGGTATAAACATTTAGATGAATAAATGCAATTTCTTGAACTGTTAAACGCATTAATATCACTTCTGGTTTCACTGGAAATGACATCAATTTTTTTATTTTAAACATATAGGGGAAGGTAGGGTAATAAGAAGGGTGTCATATTTTTTTTTTGTTTAAAAAAATTTCACATATTCTGTACAGTCATACATGCTATCACAAGCAGTATATTATTCTTAATATTTGCGGTACAAATTGCTGTTACCTAGTCCGCTAAACGTAAAAACTAAAAAAAAATCTATTACTTGAAAATGAATTTAATATTAAATGTATGATAGGTCATAACCCCAAATCATTAATATTATTATTAATATTAGGTATACAATGCAGGCATTCTAAAAAAATGAAGTAAATTAACATATCAAACAATTGCATCTACGAACTATAATGTATACTCCAAATTTCATTAAAATTCATTCATAAGTGAGAAATTATACGTTCATACCTATGACCTTGACCACTTATTAGTAGAAACACATAGATGTTAGAATAATGTGCATTGATATGCACATCATGATATCTACGTTACTGATTGTTGTTACAATTTAAGTTTAATTATTGGGTCGGTTTCTGCTCTCATCATTAAACTTAAACATTCTCTAATTAACATGGCAACTGATTTGGTCCTCTTTTTTTCTTGTTAGGCTCAGATAAAGCTATACTTCTTTAAATTTTTAAGAAGAAAGAAGTTTCATTAGTTAGTGAAAGGAGAGTAGAAACCAGGCCAAATATGTATTATTAACAAGTGATCAAAAGTAAATTTGATCTGTATAGCCTAAGGAAGATGAAGATCATGTTGCAACTATTATTTATTACATCAGTTAGTTACCTTTGTCATCAAACATTTACTGATATGATTTATTTACCAGAATGTTTTACATTTCATAGGCTAATGCAGATTAGATTTGCTTTTAACCACTGGTTAAGTATCAGTGTGAAGAAATATTTTTAATATCTGTTTAAATATTGCATTAAATAGGCATATTATCTTCAGCAGCATACATTTAATATTATTATATTAACGCAATACATCTTACATGTTCCTACCCTCTGTAAAATTCCCAATTATTGAAATCACCTACCTCATCAAACATTTTCTCTAATAAGGAATTATTATTTAGCCAGCTTGGATAAGCGATAATATATTTTAAAGAATTAATTTTTTCAATTGCTGAAGATTTAGTTTTATTATCGAGCCAAGAATTCTTCCTTAAAAGTTTTATGAATTCCAGTTTTATATTTTCTGTCATATTGCTGACTTCTGTAAAAATTGATGGAGGTAAATATAGTTTAGAATATTTCGGAATTAGAGCTGTATCCATGTATGTTACAACACTTTTAATGCACTCTTCTGATCGTAACATATCCTTCTTGATACCAAGAACTGTATTATCCATCATAAAATTTAATTGTCGCATATGTTTTGATACATCCCTTGATATACTTTTTACTACACTCCAAATTGCATAATTAGCTAAAAGTAAAAATGAAGTTGCAATATTTTTAAGGCAAAAAGATTCGGCTATAAACTGAATAACAAATGGTAAAGATCAAACTTAACATTAACAAAAGTATTTGTGAAACTAAAACAATTAAGAATAAAAAGTAATTATGTAATTTCCAGTGGTTAATACAGACTAAGATTCAAATAAGAATAATTGCCAGAAGAATTGGTTGACATATATGTAGATGGAATTAGTGGTGTTTCTAATTACTACTAATTTGTGGTAGGTATACTTTATCAATTTATTCTACAATGATTAAATTACAATTAATGTATGTTTGTAACTAAAATAAATGCAAGATCTATTTCTATACTTTTACTAAAAAGGTTAAGCATAAAAGTGTAGAATGAGACTCGACTTGTGTTGTGTATTGTGTGTTTACTGAATAATTATAAATTGTATAACTTACCCACAGTTTGTATCTTAGTTTTAGTAATTAAACGCAATAACTTTATTAAATATCTTCGATTTCTAACGATTATCTTATCATCAGAATTAACATTAGTGTTTGTATCAATAAAGAATCTATCAAATATTTCATTCCATTTTACCGGAATCTGCTTAGACAATCGAACTACAGAGAGTTTTTCAGTTTTATCTTTGTAAAGATGCAATTTTGCCAGTTGAATTTCAAAATTAATCATTTCTGTAATTTCTGCTCTTAATTCATTAGATGGTACTTTATTTGGAAATAAATAACGAATTGTTTCCAATATCCATATCAGATATGCTTTGATAAAATGTTTATATTTTTGGGAATTTACAAGTATCGACTGTGGCAAATTTAATTCGCCACGTTCTATCTAAAACAAGTGTAAGATGTGGAACTCAGTTTGATCATATAAAACTAATTTATTCTTACATATACACTATACTGAGATGTATTGTATAGATCAATAAATACATGCAATTTTAGAAGAGGGTAAATCCCAAGAGTTCTTGTTATACTGGCAACATTTATCGTCCAGTCATAATCACTTGCATTCCAAGTGTGATTTATAATTGGCCAACCACCAAGATTATTTATCAGAATTTTCAAATTAGTTATATATTTCATTTCTGGTTTTTTATTGGACATGCAAGCATTATACATATTTTGAGCTTTTATCAAATATTTTGGTGTAAAATGTTGTAATTTTAAAATATTTTCAACTCTGTCAAGTACTTTCTTATTTACGGACTGCCACTGATTCCAGAATGGTTCATATTCAGGTTGCTCTATTTTTGATATCCAACTGCCACAAGAATATTCATAGAAATTATTGCAAGGACTGATAGATCTATTCAGATAATTTGTAATATCTACAATAAAGAGACACTATTTTAATTACTTACTGGTTTCTCCTAGTTTTATCAATAAAGTAAATTGCAAATTGGAATTTAAACACAAAGTATCATGAGTATATAATATACAGTAATAAAGAAAACGATAAAATAAATTAAAGTTATTACTACGTCATCTAAGAAAACAAGCAACATTAGAAAATATTTTTACTAGAGCATGAAATTTTAATTTTAGCCAAGTTTGAGTTAAAAAAGAATCCTCATTACTCATGCAAAACTACTAAAACAAAATTATTTTTGTTTTAAAGAAACTCTAATGTTATTCATTAACAAACAATTAACAAACAAAATAAATAATTGTCTCACAAAATAACTTTCTTTATTTAATACATATTTGAATAGAATCTTTATTATTTTATAATGGGGAAAAAGTAATAAAAATAAGTATGAACTTAATACATGAATTAAAATATTTTACCATTTATTTCAAAAACAGATAAATTTTTATAGTATGCCTTTTTCTTTCATTGTTACATTTCTAGACACTTACCTAAATGTTCATTATTTTCACCATTAGAAAATCTGGGCAACAACAAGTAGGGAACACTACTGCTGCTTCTAACTATCAAATGTGCAATTCTAAGAACATAGAAATTAAAGTTCTTACATGATAAGAAGTTTAGAGTAAAGTCTTACTTACACCAAAGTTATTATGATCATCGTTCCTAGCATGACTGAAAGTTTATTAACCTTAATGTACAATCACAAGAAACTGTAGGAGGCAGGAAACAAATTTTAAAACATGATAACATTTACTACAAAGACGCGAATCATATTTTATATAAACCTTCTTCCCTGAAAATCTTGCTTGAAATTTTATTTTGTAATAAACAGTGTAACTACAAAAACAATTTTTATTAGATACTAATTCTACATACAAGTTTTTAGCTTTTACACTCCTAATATTATCTAACTCTTATATCTTCCTGTTTTATGCAAAACATATAATTATATGAAATCTAGATAATTATGAATGAATTATATTAATTGTACTATATTAACATTATTAGAAGAAAATCGATTTAAAGGGCATTAATTGAGAAAATACTATAAAAATTGCTATATGATAAGTAAGATTGGGTTTTTTCCAAGCCCTGTGTTTATCAAGTCGCTTTAAATGTAATCGATAATCTTCAGATTTCATTGCAAATGTGTAAATATCTTTCACAAATGTTCACTTAATACAACTGGAAAATATAGTTTATTAATTTCATTTTTCGGTTGAATTATAGACAATATTTTAAAATAATAACATAAATTAAGCTTTTTGCATCATTATTATGTATGTAAACCTGACATCACTCCCATCTAGTTCTTTTACGTGGTTGTGTAGATGTTGGTGGAGGTGGTGGTGGGGCAGGTGGTTGTTCTGAGCTAGCAGTAAACTGAAAACACAAAATGATTGAATTAAATTAAATTGCTCTTTAGACATTTGGCAATGAAACAAATATCACTTATACAGGGTGTTTTTGAAAAGTTTTCACAAAATAAAACTGGTACATTGGGGACCCTAGACACAAGTGTTTCGGTAACATTTGTAATTAAAAAAAAAAATACTTTTTTGTTTGGAAGGGTAGAAACCAACTTTTTGGGAACTGCTGTCCTTTAAGTAATATAAAAGGGTTTAAATTATTCATTCACTCAAAATAAAAACAGCTGAAAAAGCATTGATAACCTTCAAGTTTAATGTAGTTTTGTTTAATGTTACGAATTCAAAACAATGACCTAATGTATTGTAACTACTGACCTATCATATTATTATTAAAGCTCATTAGTTTAGTAATCCTGTAAAATACCTTATAATCGGATAACAGACAGACAGACTTTAAAAAATAACCTGATAAACAAGAGTTTGCATGCAGAATGCATAATTGAAATCAAGTGGAGTAACAGTCGTCTCCCATAAAACAAATACACCTGATTAGAGCTGATTTCCTAGACAAAATAAAAATTATTGAAATTGAAAAGATTGACAGAAATAAATTGTAAGTGTTAAACTTCTCCCCCTCCTAAACACAACATCACACGATTGCTGCTTAATGAATTTTATTTAACACTAAAACACTACCGAAAATAAGCAATTAAACAAGACTAATAAAAAATTAAAACTTATTTGCAAAGATAGTAACGAAAGATGCATTCCTAGGCATATTGTTTGCTAAAGTATTATCTACTACTTTCCTATTAATTTTAACTATCAAATCAGAAAATAAATTGACTGATGAGCGCTAAGAACAGTTTCCACGAAAATCTTAGACATCATTTAAGTTGTACATAAGAACCAAATAAAAACTTATGTTTACAACAAATTCTGCATATCCTCAATGATCCATGATTTTAAACACAATATTAACCTCAAAACACACACAATCACAAACGTACACACTATGGAGACCTGTTATTAATTACTAACATTAGACATTAACCACTAAAAACTGTTTAAACAAATCATAGAACTATACAGGGTGTTCAGCAAGGAATGGAACAGCATTTTAAAATTCTGAAAACTTTGTTATAAGTGTAAGGTAGGGGCACATATTTTGTGATAGAGTTTTTAAATTAAATGCGTCATGGCCAGGTGGCGCTACCTAACTTGATTTTTTTTTAATGGGATACCCTACCTTTTATTCGATTTTTGAAATTTGCAACATATTTGTGATAACTTTCCTTATAACTGCTACCAATCTATCTGGTTTACTTTTCAGTAAAATAATAATTTTTAAAAAAATCTTGAAGAAATTTAAAAAACTTAAGTTAGGTAGCGCCACCTGGCGGTGACGCATTTAATTTAAAAACTTTTTATCACAAAATATGTGCCCCTACCTTACATTTATAACAAAGTTTTTAGAATTTTAAAATCTGCATTTGTTCCCGAAATATCGCGCTGTCCTATTTCTCGCTGAACACCCTGTATATTCAAAACCACAAGTAAATCTAGATTAAGCAGCAAAATTCTGATCTGTAACAATTAATAGCACCTATTTATTACAGAAATAATTGCAGATGAAACAACATTCTCGATCATGAGAGAACTTTCATTTAGGACTCAATAGTTAACAACTTAATGATGAATTTCAGAAACTTGTAAGCAGTTTCTGTAGGGAAATTGGCATTATTTTAATCCCTGGTTTCACAAATCATTTAAATTTTTAGAATTGTTTAGAATTATCGAGTTTTGAGAAAAGGGTTTAAGGGATTAAGCATAATTGAGAAAACTAAAAAAAGTAAAACAATAAAACAAGAACAGTATTCGGGACAGATGTATAAATCACTATAGTGTATTTATTTTCAAGAGATAATGCATGTAAACAAATGCACGTGAACAAGCAGCTACTGCATTGGACAGGGTTTTACTGTCCCAGCCTTCTTATGCTCGCCGGCCAATCACAATACTGATGCAGGACGATCACGCACTGATCATTGTTTAGCTCCACAATCTCTTGGATGTAAATTTACTATAGCGGATTGTGTCTGAGAACAAAATAAAGGTGTCCGGCTCAATAAAAAGCAGTCATGAATGTTGTTTTTCCTTGTAATTTCAGTTATTAATAATAATAAGTAGTGTTCAATGTACTTACCTGCTTTACAGATTTGCATTGAACATGAACATTAGCTTAATAAATTTAAATTACCATTAGATGAGTGACATTTATGTAAATATGTGTTGTAGCATTCACATGTGTTGCATTTAATCAGTGCTGAAGGTGTGTTTTTGTAATTTTGTTTGCAGATTTTTCTTGTTGAAGAAGTTCTTATAATAGTTATGAGTTGACACTGATAGGGTGATTTTTTTTACTTCTTTAATTTTAAAATCAATTTAGGGTTGACGAATTTTTCCATTTTATTTATTTTAGCAAGGGTACAATTCTTTAAACATTTAACTTTTATTATTGCACTATGTTGAACTCTCGCGGTTCTGGTTTGTATTTCTGGTTAATTGTACTTCATTATAAATTTGATTAGCAATTTGATAAGGATTGGATTTTTTCTTATCACAATTTGGTAATTGTAATTTAGATTCCACCTTTAATAATTAAGCCTCAACTTTTGATACATTTTGCATACAATATTCAGATAAGTGATCAGTGTAATTTGGTAGATGTTAGCTCTTACTTGTTCATTTTTCTAAAGGTAGCCCATGTGTGGTTGATCTTTTATTTTTGGTTTAGCCAAAATGAATTGAAGTTAGGATTTCTATACCGGTTTATCTGTAAAGCTTACTTGGTTTCATTGTAAATTACAATTATATCTTCGTGAGGTGTAGGATCTTACTGACTTTTATCTAATATTGCTACTTCATCTGCAAGTCTCCTGTTAATTATTTAAACATTTAATTTTCGAGATCCAAAGAGTTCACCTCGGAGGTGAATTGAAATCTGCATCACGCAGGAAAGACTTAGTAGAGTGGAAGTTTCCTTCTAGGCAGTTTTGCTGGCAGTATTTGTGACAGAGGTGCATCAATTTCCCTGAGTTTTGTAACAAGCCTCAATTCCAGCGAAAGTAAGTGAGCTTTGTTTTTGTTTTTTAGGTCTCATGGGAGATTTTCTTGGTTTTCTTTAGCTTGTTACTGCATTGTTGTTTTATGAAGATTTCCTTCGCACCATAGGAAGGTATTCTTAATCGCTGTGGAGAGTTATGCAACCTTGTGATTTCTGTTCTACTCCTGATCAAGTTACCTGGTTTGGTTTTTGGATTTTAATCTTCGTTCCAAGTGGAATTGCTGGTCGATCCGTGAAGGATGAGGTGCCTGTGCATCTTAGCAGCTAGTACTACTTTATCAACTTGACCATTAATCTTTTGAATTTCTACAATTTAAATTTATTAAATTTAATCTAATCCCTTATATTTTTCATTTTTGTATTTTATCTTAATTCACTTAAATGCATTCAGATGAAGTTGATAGCATGTTTTAACAGCTTGTTTCAAAAATGTTTTTGATTATTATTTTTGTCTGTCTCAATCCAGTCAAAACTTAGGAAGCATGTGTAAAGCAGGTTTTGATTTTTTCGTGCAGTTTGTTACAGGTTCTATCAGTTCCTAATTACAGTGCTGTAAATTTGGGGTATCAGATCTTATGGTAAGTCTGTTTTTTCCTCTCTTAGTTAGCATTTTATAAGTTTCTGGTTCAAAATTTTTTATGTATATTCATGAAATTTTATGTGCAAATTTTTATTTTAAATTTTATTACCTTCAATTGTACAATAAATCGAATGTTTTAAGTGATAAGATTTAATTTCTTTATATGGTATTTCTTGAAGATTTAGATTAAACATTTTACTGACTGAATATTTATTATTATTATTTAAAGATTTATTTAAAATTTCTTTATTATTAAATTTAACTTTGCTAATATTAATTTTTGTTAATTGCCTTACTTATCTATAACTGCTTTTTGGAATTGTTAAAAATTCTTGTAAATTGTTGTTTTTCCATTGGAAAAACTGGTGCACTTATTGATAGGTTCCTTTCATACATGTATTAATTACATTTTTTTGTGTTTTATTGAATGTATGTCTCCTTCTTATCCTCACTCAAAGCCACCCACTGAGTTTAAGTATTGTGATTTATGTCTTCCCTTAAGATACAATTTATATTTCTTTTAAAGTTTAATTTATTTTGCAACTATTAATTCGTACTTTAAAAACTACAATTTCAGCAATCCCTAAACAATTTTTGCCCTAAAATTGGAGTTGCTTTAATTCCATATCCCTTATCTGGTCAAGGTGGACCCGTGCCCATTTTACTTTGTCATATTTTCTAAAATATTCATCTTAGGGTAATGAGCGCCTATGACTTCTAAGAATACCTTAGGTGGAGTGTTATCAGTTAGTCAAATATTTTAATTTACATTTAGTAGATGAAAAAAAAAGTTGATTATTAAATAACCGGGCAAGGTGGGTCCATTGGACATTTCTATCAATACTAAACAATTCTCTGTAAATTATGTTTATCTTTTGTAGTTATAAGTTTCAAATGACAATATTAGTGGTAATTACCATGGTTTATGGTTTTATGAATACTGTAGAATACAAAATTATGAAATCGACTGAATTGATATTTTTTAGATATGAATGTACT
Organism: Ignelater luminosus; assembly: GCA_011009095.1. Classification (NCBI taxonomy): domain Eukaryota; kingdom Metazoa; phylum Arthropoda; class Insecta; order Coleoptera; family Elateridae; genus Ignelater; species Ignelater luminosus. Next base: position 18,043 of record VTPC01003909.1, read on the forward strand.
GAAATACGAAAATAAACTGACCCCTTATAAAAATTGCAAATGTTGAGAGCTTGAGAATAATTTTGAAAACGTCTTTTGTATGTCTGGTAGTATCAAATAAAAATGCAAGGCTAACTGATACTGTTTATTGTGCCTCTGCTGCCCTTTTAGGTAAATTATGTTATATTCTTGGGTTTTAAAAGATTTACATTATTATGTAGAATACAAGAAGACATGAATTTAGCAAAAATCACATACAAGCTATAAAATATATGACTTTGTAGAAAAATTATACAGAAATGAAGAATATCCAATACAAAAATATGGTTTTTGAGTTTCTGATGCCTTTCTAAGTAAATTAGGTTATATGATTTTGCAGAATTATATCGAACCAGGGAAGACATTTACTTCTAATCATCTTAAATAATAATTGTTTTTAGCTTATTTAATTACCCGTGTATGCAATACTAACAAAAAGTACCACACAAACTTTATAATGCAAAGGAGGGTCCACTGGACTCACCTTGCCTGGTAACGTAACTAAAATACGTTGCCCGGATAAGGGTTAACTAAAGGGTAGTTATGCAAAATAATATTTTTTTATGTTTGTACTAAAGCTCCAGAATCTGTGGTTAATCATTTCAAAAACACCCTGTATAATATCTGTTCCAGATTATAATTCGTTGTCATAAAGGTTGAGAGGTTTCACCTTGTATATCCTAAATAAACATTCAAAGAAAATGGCTATAATAAGTGTTAAATTTCAGTCACCATTCCTTAAGACTGAGTCCTTCATTTAATAAAAATCTAATGTAGTATTACCATTTGATTGCACCACTTTTTCAATCCCCTATAGACACTTAAAGAATAAAACAGGAATAGAGAAAAATAAATATCATTCATCATAAACAAACAAACAGAAATGTTTTGAGAATAAATAAGGTAATATTTTAGGTAATATGGTAAAAGCATCATTTGGAGATTTTCCAGATAAAGTAGCATTCAATAGTTAGATGAACTTCTATTGTATCAGTCAATTAGCTTTCAATTGGTTGCACTCATACATCTAATGCTAGCAAATCACTGTGAAAACAGTTTCCTTTTCACAAATTCCAACATACCTGACTAACATATTGCGCTTTAAATGCAGCTTTCATTGCAGAAAGTCGATCAGTTGCAGGTCCAGTCGCAGGTCCACCTTTTGAAGATTGAACAGAAGATGAGCCCTGATTAGAACCTTGCATAGGGCGACCTACTTTTTCTTTATAACCTAATCCCAATCCTCCAACATTTGGATTCTGATCTTTCTTTTTAAACCTAAAGTAATTCTTTTCTATTAATTATTATAACCTATTGAGGAAACTAATAAAATCACCTTGATTTACGAAACCATGAACTTTGCAAAGCAAGATCGAGTACTTCCTGAGGTACCTCTTGATGGGCAGCTTCTAAATTTCTTACTATGTGACCTGCAAATTCTTTGTCTTTTTCTGTTAACAAAGTGTATGCAGTACCCTGCATTCCAGCACGACCTGTACGACCAACTCTGTGTGTATGTGTATCAATATCTCGTGCTATATCAAAATTTACTACAGTGCGCACATGTGGTATATCCAAGCCACGAGCTGCTACATCAGTTGCTACCTACAAGTAACAGTAAATCTGTCAAAATGTTTCGGGACACTTTCACAACATAAAAAATGATGTCCTCAAGTTTCTTTTTAAAAATTATATAGTTAAAACCTTACCAACAATGGGCATTCATTTTTCTTAAATGCTGTTATAACTCGATTACGATCGGCTTGTTCCATATCACCATGTAAAAGTAAACAATCAAACTCTTTGAGCTTTAAATCATTTGCTACCTGAAATAATTTTATATGAATTAAAATATATTAACAACAATTAAATCAAATTTCATTTTACATTACCTGTTCAGCATCTAATTTCTTTGTAACAAACAAAAGTACAGAACCAGCAGAAAGTAACTCAACTAAATGATTAAATAACCAATTCCTTTTAGCTTGTGGATTTGATAAGAGGAGAACATGTTGTGTTACATCTTCAGAAGCTTGACCTGTTAAACCTTGAGAAATACGAACTGGATCTTTCAATGCATCTTTAGCTAGTTTTTCAATACGTTTGCGAAATGTTGCACTGAATAATAGTGTCTGCCTGTCTGGTCGTACATGATTACATACAGAACGTACTTGTGGCTCAAAACCTAATTCAAACATTCGATCTGCTTCATCCAATACAAGAAATGTTACACGTTGTAAATTTGTTGCAGCACCTTTTATGTGATCTATAATACGACCAGGTGTTGCTACCACTATCTCAGCACCTTCCTTTAAAGCCTGCAATTTAAGACTGAATAATACCTACACTTCATATCTAGTAAAACTGTTCATTATACTTGACTCTGCTCCCATTTTGAACCACCTCCATACGCACAGATAACTCTTAAATCATATACTCGAGCAAAACGACGAGCTTCATTGTAGATCTGTAATGCTAACTCACGTGTTGGTGCCAATATGAGAGCAACAGGACCTTCTCCTTCTTCTACAGGAGCCTGTGCAGCTACATGAATTAATAATGGCCATAAGAATGCTGCAGTTTTTCCACTACCTGCAAACAGAAATTATTTTTTATGATGTACCTTTTCCAGGAACGTCACATTTTCATATGTATTCAAATTATAGATTGAATCACTAACCCGTTTGTGCAATACCCAAAACATCACGACCAGCTAATGCACACGGCACAGCTTGGGCTTGGATAGGTGTTGGAGTTGTATATTCAGCGCGAATAATAGCTTTCAAAAGCTTATCTTCAAAACTTAAATGACCAAAAGATGATACTGGTCGAGGAGCTTGAGACCCAGTAACTGTTAAACCAAGCGTCTTTCGTAACTCTGTTACTTGATGAGCAGAAAGAGCAGTTATATCAGGATGAACGGTATAAAAGTTTTTACGAAATGGTTTATATTCAATGACAGAATGATCTATAGGAGGCAGTGGATCAATAATTTTTTTACGATCGGGTGGTATTGGATTTCCATCCTCATCATACTCAATTTCTGGTGTATCATCTTCTACTGGTGCTAGACCAGCATTTGGATTTTCTTCCATATATCGATAATATGATTCTTCATCATCTTCTTCTTCCAGATCATCTCTAATACCTGATGCCTTTACAGCATTGTTAGGTTGTGATTGCATTTGTTTTTCTATTCCAGCCATATAAGCATCAAGTGGATCTTCATCATCATCATCGTCATAATCATTCTTCTTTTCTTCTAGTGTTTGAGTGGGGCTCCCAGGAGCTGGAATATATGCCAGCGCAGGTGTGCTTTCATCTTCTTCATCGTCAAAATACCTGTAACAGCTCCCTATAGCCTGTTCTTCAATTATTTAGTAGTAACTCACTCGTCTTCAGTAGCAGCACGTTTACGACTACCACCCCACGCTGCAGAAAGTGCATTTTGGCTAATAGCATTCATAGTAGAATACCCTTGTTTACTAACACCACTTGATGGTGGAGGTGGCACGGCATTATGGCTTGTTCTTTTAGAATTTGGCAACTGGAATCCAGAATAGCCAAATCCACTCATCTTTACTACCAAAATAAATTCAAATACTATAATATCTTGTGTAATATCGTCTTTTTAGGTTATATTATCATTATTGAAGTAAGATAAATAATATAACAGTGACAGTTCTATTAGGTATGCCAACACTAGATGGCTTTAACACGTTAAGATAAACACCCTAAAAATACCACGGACTAGAAAATGCCCTGGACTTATACACAAGAAAATGTAAATTCTTTACAGAAGCGTTTTAAAAGCATAACTACTAAAAGCGTGCTCAGAGTGCTCAGACTTCTTTATTCTGGGAATCAAAACGTATTATTAGTCCATACGTAGTATATTGCAGATCGACGCATATGATGCCCCAAAAAGAAATTGGACAACTGTCAAATGCATCCTTGCCGTGACATCACCACCACTAGGGTCGCATAGTTGTGTAGAGTCACAAATAGATTCATGAAATCAAGAGTTCAATAAAAATGAAATTGAGTTGCTTTCTCAAGAAACTCGACCTTGAACTTTCTTTTATATATACTTATCAAATTACGATTCATTCTAAAAATTCCAGGGACCTTTTAGGACTAGAAATACTACATTTTGAAAGTAACAAAATCTTCCTTATGTATAAGAGGGGGGAGAGGATGAGGTTATATCAAGATTTTCAAACAGTAACCCTACTTAAATTTAGTCTTGTTCAAAAGACATGAAGAAAAAGAAATGTTGCAGCGAAAACCGAAAGTCGCTATGACAATTTGTTCAAAAGTTATATGCAATTAATTATCCCAACATTTAAAATTCCAGAAAATATAAATTGGAAATAATAATAAAACATTGTGAGATTTGAACCATTTATTGTGATAACATAGTTAATAAAATTAATTATTTTTAGTAACTCTGAAATTTATTGTTTTATTTATTATTATTTCAAATTCTTGAAAAATCTTTGAGTTATTATTAGAAAATTCAACGATGATTAGATGTTGCACTGAGCGCTGCACAGATTAAATAAGAGTCAGATGTTTCACTTTGACAGATTTCTGGATTCTATTGCTCTCTTTTTCCAAACAACTCCCAAAGCTTGCGATTTTGACATGTACTGCACAAGCATCACAGCGTGGTATGCACTTTTCATAAAACGCGCGTAATAGAGTAGGCGTGGTAAATTCTCAGAGCTGCAAATGTAAATGCGCAGAGACAAAAAATGGGAACATTGGTGGTATAGGGAGTGAAATATCTGACTCTTATTTAGTCTGTGGCTGCGAATTGCTTCGCGCGCAGTCCGGCTTCGAGCGAGACGCGAAACGGTCGACCCGGATCCAGTCGGTGCGGTAATGCACTGAAGCAGAATAGTAAGCAGCACTCACCAACTCCATCTGCTAGAGCAATGTGTCAGGGTCGGGACACAGGGCCGGCAGAGATCCAGTCCGTTTTCTCAGCCTCTTCCAAACGACCTACAACTGGGGGGTAGGTCACCACCATACTCCAGGACTCCTCGGTCGATATCCGCGCCTGAGGCTCCGCGGTATCACCAACTCCAGCTGCTGAAATTCTGCTTCCGTCCGTTACCGCATTGGTGCTCCTTTTCCTTTCCTATCCTATTTCCCTCCAAAATCCTCTAACGGCGCGAACCGTGGGGGGTTGTGTTTCTGAGAAAAACCGTTGACCACACCCACCTTCCCTTCAATATTACCTGCAACCAATCAACTCCTCTCCCACCAACCACACCACACCTACTGTTACCAATCAATTATCATCCACTCTTTACCATCCTCCCACAATCAACATCTTCTCCAACGCCGCTATCGCTCCACCATTTCTACGAAGAATCCATAAACAAGGCCGCCGTCAACCACCAACTCCAACTTCCAAGATCCGCCGCGACGCCAACGATAATAAAAATCCAGCATCCCAAGCCATCTTCACTGCCTTGCCACCAACTCCAATGCCGAAAACAAATGGAACCAATTCCAATCCAAGCGACGAGCAGCGTGTTTGGACACCATCAATACCATTCCAAAGCTTGAGAGAGGTCAACAACCTCTAAAGCAGTCGCGCTATGCGCGACAATTGCGATGATCTGCCTGCCTGCCGAATTGCTTCCATCAAACTGATAAGGATAACGGCCATGTTCAACACATAGAATAAGTACTTACCTATAAGAAATAAATAAGCTTTTGAATGAATTGGTGTTCTGCTGTTCTGCCAAATTTTGCAGGTTAAGATACTACCTAACCTTTTTTTGGAAACATTCCTGAGATCTTAGCAGAAAGTAGTCACATTTTTTTCTTTACTAAAACGAAATAAGTAATTCAATACGCAGCTGATTTGGCAACTCAAAAAGACTATTTCCATTTTTTTGTATCTCCTTGTATGTTTTTTAGGTGTGATATCTAGAAAGTACATTTGTTATTTAGTAGAAAGTCTATCAAACTTACTTTTGTTTCAAGTCATCGAGTTCATTCATCATTTAAAATACCAAAATAAGGCTTACCTTTAAATTACTAAGAGAGTGGTGTCACACAGAATAATAATTTGAATTTCAACGAATGTTATAATTTTAAAAGCTTGGAATTTAGCAGATATCCTCAGAATAGGCTCTATAAACTATTAACTTAAAAGTCGTTGATAATTTGCAAATTGTTAACATGTCCTGTTTATGTTTTGATGCATTGTATAAAAGTTTCATATGATGAGGAAAATTAAAAATAGGTTAGAAGTTTTTTAAAATAAGAAGAGTGCAGTAGTAAAACTGCGCAGAAATCAACTTTTGTAAAACAGATGCACTTAAGATTCAGTATCGTTCGCATTTGCCCAGTGCCGGTGTGTGATTGCAGATTAATAATACGTTTTGACAAATTTGATTATCTTTGGTTATATGTCACCGAGAGCTTTCTTAAAACTAGCCTCGTTGGTTCTTACGAACGAACATAGGATCAACATGTTTTTTCTTAACTCACGTTTCTATAATTGCATTGGCTCGGTATCTCCATCGTTAATTAACCTTAATCAGAAATTTGTTTCTATATCGCAATAATCCTTTAATTAAAGTCAAAGATGGAAATACCGAGCCTTTACTAATGTTACAATGTTAAAGACCTATCGGATTTTTTGGGCAGATCGGGGTTTTCAGGCTTGTCAGGTTATTCAACTTGTTTTGAAAACGACACATACCCTACGAAAGATGAATAAAAGATGTTTTCTACTAAATTCTAACTAACGTTATCAAAATATAACATTTTTGCTTAATAGGCCAGTCAATATCGACATACAAAAAAGGCAAACATCGCAAAAATTAGGGTGTTCTAATTTTTTAATATGTTGTTAAAAAACCCAAACATGTGCGAAAATTTTGCTGTTTTTGGCCACTACGCAGGTAGCACAGGTTTTTCGGGGTTGCAGATTGGGATTTATACTACCCGTAGGGGTCCTAACAACATATTAGAAATAATAATAATAATAATAATAATAATAAATACCCTAATTTTTGCGATGATTTATGTCGATATTGACTGGCCTATAATATTTATAGGTTTAAGTAAAACCAGAAATTTAAAAATGTCTCTTTTAAGTACGAGGAAGCTGCTGATCACGTTTGGATGTTCACAATTAAATTAGGACAAAAATGTTTAACAAATAATACGAGCATCTTGTCTTGGACTAACATGTGAGTTTCTACGAGGCTGGCTGGAAAATTTTTTTGCAATCAGGTACTTTCAGTGATCACTTGTCACTTCTAACCTATAATTCAGTTGACAGTTCGTACCCAAGCTAACCACCCACACAGCACAAACATAACCATTAGACATACATAAGACATCCATGGTGGATATCCATAACATTCAATAGATATACATGTATATCCATTACATATCCATTGGACATACAGATGTCCGCCTAATGTCCATAAATATGGATATCCACATAGATATCTAATGGTTATTTGATAGAGATTGCTCTTGATATATCCATCAGACATCTTACACATGTTCAGAGACAACCACTGGATGTACATTAGACATACATGATAAATATCCATAACATCCAATCTTCTATCTTGTTTACAGTACAGGTGACCCAATAGTGCTATCTCCAACCAATACAATTCCCTATAGGCCTACTATATGTATGTAATATAGGAATGTAAGCAAGGAAAATGATTATTAGGTTCAGGCGTTAAAAATAATGTAAAATGAGATCTCATTAAAAAAAACAATAAATATTATCATTTAATATAATCATGAAAAATAATTATATACAACCTAAAATGTTTTATTGAATACAATAATGTATTGCATGTAATGCTTGATACTCCATGTGCAAAGTTTATTCATTCATTGTTCACTTCTCCCTCATTGGCTTTCTCCTCAGCACTTGGTTTCTTACTGTAAAATACAATAAATGTTGGGTTACGTACGTTTACGGCAGTAAAACCAATAACTACACAATTTTTTTTTATTATTCTAGGCGTCGGTATAAGCATAACAAATTAAAAACCGACTTCAAAATTTCACGATCACATATCACAAAAAATATAAATATAAATGATAAAAATAAACTTACCTTTCGTATTATTAAACCATGTAATAAACATCAACAAAAATGACATATTATACAATACCGTCAATACGCAACCGCCATTGCTGTCTGGACCTGGGATACTGTCACGTGTGCGCGGTTTTGCATGTATATGGGCGCGAGTTTCAAAAGGAAAAATGTTGCTCGACTCAGGTTTTATCAGATTGATATGTTAGTTTAATAATTTCACTTGACATTAAACTATACTTGGCAAATAAATTAGAAGTCCTACCTGACATAACACTAAATCGATTTCTTAATTTTCACATGAAACATTAACAAACCTCAATAATTCAGTATTTGTCTTTAAGCTCACGGAAATCTAATAAGGTAAAGGGAAATGTTAAGATAATCTTAAAGAGTAATACCAAAGAATATTTACCTTATAAAAAGAATATAAGGTAAATATTCTTTGGTAATATTATATTTTATACATATTTTGTTTAAACAGAGCTCTTAATTCGCAGTGGTTTCTAAGAATTTCTTTATGGATGTTGATGAATAACTACTAGATATACATTAGATATGGGAAGTGGTCATCAGGAATCAGTGTTTATATTTATTCCAAACTATGTTTTTACCAACTAGAGATGATAATTAAACAAGATAGATTTACGAACATCCTCATATCATTATTTATTTTTCATTTCAATATCCACGAAGTATATCCATTAGATATACAGGCAACATTCTTCACGGATTGGATATAATATGGACATTATCGATATCTATTAGACATACATTAAACATTTTGTGCGGTGTGGGCAGTACTGTTTACATAGTGATTTGAAAAAAGTAATTTTGTGAAAAAATGAAATTCTACCTGAACATTTTCGGGCAATGATTTTCTACGATTTTCGAAGCAACTGAATACTTAAACAATGCATTGAACGGCTTAATGCGGTTTTTGGTGAGGAAGCTCCATCGAATAGTACTGATTATAATTAGTTGGCCGAATTCCAGCGTAGATGTTCTTTTCTCAGTGAAGGTCGTCCATCCACGTCTGTTGTTGCCACTAACGTTGATGCTGTGCATGAAATGATTGAGCGAAATCGATGTGACATACCGTAAAATAGGGGTCACTTTGGGCATTGGCAAAAAAGTAATACACACGATTTTACACGATCATTTAAACGTACGGAAGCTTTGCAGTCGCTGAATTTCACATAAGTTGAGTGAAGCTCAAAAGAAGAATCGTGTGAATTGGTACAAAGAAATGCTGAAGAAATTCAATCGAGGTCATTCAGATTTAGTGCACGACATTGTTACTGGTGACAAAAGTTGAATCTACTCATACGAGCCGAAAACTAAACAACAATCCACTGTTTTAATGTTTCGAGGTGAGTCGAGACCCACAAAAGCTGTTTGTTCACACAGTGTTGTAAAGCAAATGATCGCTTGTTTCTTTCGCATTTCTAGACATGTGGCAACCACTGCTTTAGAGAATCGAAAAACGCTAATGGGGAACTTATATGAATCTCAGATTTATCTTAATTTACCTTAACTTCATTAGGAATTCGATAAAATGCAGGTGTGTAAAGATGACAGTCATGGAAAAATTGTTTTTATTAGTTTAATTTGCAATAGAAAATATTGCAACATTTTAAATGTGGGATTTAAGCCATTTAAGTCCTTTAAACCGTAACGCAGTTGGCCTTCCTTATTTGATTGGTGTACTTCTCGAGCAGACGGCGGCGTTACACGAAACATGCGTGAATATTGTCGTCATGGGAAAAGGAAAGTTGTTATTCAGATTATTAACCAATCAAGTTTGTCTGTGAATAAGCGCCATCTGTTGGTTTAGTTTTTATTAAACAGGCCGGCGACGTCATAAATTTTAAAGCGCGAAATGAATATTATTTATTTAGTTTTTTATTGAAAATATAGACATTTTTTGCGCAAACAAACTTTATTTCTTATATAACTTCTTATTCCAGATCGATTTTTAAAATAGAAAAATTACATGCAAGTTTCCCATTGGTACACACAGGGCGGTGCGGTAGATTTTAAATGTTTTTTTAAAATAATCTTCAATTATGATTTTAAAAAAACTGCACAAAATGTACGAATACTATTTTTATTTTGAAAGGCGCTCAAGCCAACGTCGGCAGCGCTCAGGCCAACGCCTGTAGCGCTCAAGCCAACGCTTGCAGTGCCCAAGCCAACGCGTGCAGCGCTCAAGCTTACGCCAGCAACGTTCAAACCAACGCCTGCAGCGCTTAAACCAATGCCTGCGGCGCTCAAGCTTACGCAGCAACGTTCAAGCCAACGCCTGCAGCGCTGAAGCCTACGTCGGCAGCGCTCAAGATAAGGCCTGCGATTTCAAATTTTGAAATGTGTTTACTAAGAAAGTACTTGAAACGTAACAGAATACGCTTTTGATTTTAGATAGCCCCAAAAAAAGAAATCATGTGGTATCATATCAAAACGGGCTGGCCATTCTATTGTACCGCGTCTACCAATCCATCTGTTTGGAAACACTTCATTGAGATATGCGCTAGTGCATTTAATTGTAACTGCACATTGTATTAAAAGTCGAATTTTTTTGTAAATGAATAAACGAAAACCAAAAAAATTTACATTGCTAAACAGGCAATTAAATGCTCTTTGAAACGAGGTATCATATGACTCTTCATGCAATTTGAATAAAATGGGGTGTTGCTGCCTTTTGGAAGGGGGTTGAAGTAGGAGGTAATTTATTAGCATCAGAAAATGTCATTTTAAATTTAAGAATTGACGTGTTTCAGGATTTTTTGTTTACACGCTTATTAACGTAGAAAATTAATTTATCCGTTACATTTGAACCTCATTGTAATATTCAGGGGCACGATCAGAATAAGCGCCACGTAAAGTATAACCTAACCTAGAATGTTTGTATTTTGGTTTTCTTTTTGTTTACTGGGAAGTTGGGTCATTCTTAACTGACCATTAAGCTCGGTAAAAACGTCGAACAAAGTCCGGTGGTTATTCTGATCGTACCCCAGAAAATAAAGTTTACTTACTAAGTGTCAGTCATCTATCTTTCCAAGATTTCGGGGTGAGTTCTATATTAAACTGCTTCAGTAATATACCCTACCTTTGTAGTTGAATTAAAGAAAACCCATTGATCGGATAAGGAAAAGTAAAAAGACAAATGAACAATATCTCCTTTGGTAAGAGTATGTTGAAACGAGGAAAATCGCGCAGCTTTGTAACTGAGAAATTAAACTTTTACGGTACACAGAATCAAAACGGGTGACTTTACAAGGGTATTCATTCGAATCCCTTTTTAGAGAATTTTTGTTATTCCAGGCTGCCAGTCCCACACTCAGCTTCACACGTATAAGACTTTCACCCGACCTGTTATTGAATACAGATCCACCTGTTTCTCAACCTCTCGCGTTCTTCACAATCGAGAGGCTCAAAAGTAAGGAGAAGAACATGTGTAGGAGGATCCCCGAACCTTCGATAGAAGTTTGCAACCTTGTCGGGATGCCCCAAATTTCTAAGCGGTCGGTACGTCACGAAAGCAATCGATCAGGACAAAGTGCGCATCTTTGAGATGTTTTTCTCCCTTCCTGGAAACTATCGAAGGAAATCTCGATTCACAATAAAATACCTATCAATCATCCTTCTACAGAACACCGAAAATCTTCTCCTGACCTCAAGGATATTCTCGATTTTATCCCCACAGCTCATCGCTAATCCTACTAATCTCCACTCCTATTTTTGCCATCAACTCAGACACACCCATATAATGGTCGTCCCCACCCATCTTGTAAATAAACATTCAGTCATTTCCAACTACACAAACAAATCCATCAAACCCGGTTCTAAATCTGCATGATAGCATTGACCCCGCACGTATTCCCAAATTGTCGTTGAGCTCTTCGGGGCACTTCGACTTCTCTGGGTGCTTTTGTTGCTTCGCGTTGCCATCCGGATAAGATCAATCTTTTTTTCTTTTCTTTTGTTCGTTGCGCCGCTCTTCGGTGCTGCCGCCTCCAATTGACAAGGAGTTTCATCCAGTCCACGGGTAGATGATCTCGTTCTTTTTGTTCAATCACTCCGAACGAGCAACGTTGCGGTTCAAATTTCACCAAATTATCCTCATAGGTCTAAATGATGATTTAGAATTTTATGCCCTATAGAATCGTCTTATACGTATTTCTTTTGCTGTATCTTCGAGATATTTGTCCACGAAGTCTTTATTTTTTTTATTCTTTCCGATTAGTCAGTCTCCACAAACAGTTAGGTGAAACAAAATTAAACCCTTATAAAGGACCGTAAGTCAGTCAGTTCTCAAGGCAGTTCCATTAACTTTCATTACGAATATGCTTCGAAAAAAACAAGAAATTGAATCAATGTAGAGAATAATTTTTATATTTATCGAAATAATCTAAGCAAGACATGTCTTACTGTCCAAAATATTAAACTCTAAGAAAAATATTCTTTTATGAAACATCTATTCAACTGTCGTGAAAGACTTTGGAAAACCTATTCGTGTTCCGCTACAAGAAGTATGTGTAGAAAACCATTGAAATAATAATTAGGTATAAACTTAAAACTAATAAATACGAAGGATAATGAAACATTCATTTTACAATTAGTACTTCAATTAAAATGGCAACATGAATTCGATTAGTTTTGATATATATAGAAAAATAAACTTTTATTTCTTTTATGTTGTATAAAATATACTACTACTCGTTCGGTAGATTGTAATAATAATAATCTGTACCTTTTGGCAAAACGATATTAAACATGCATAACTAACGTTGTCTATTTTGTAACACAAATCAAAGATTTGTCAAGAAAATCTTGTACTATGTGACAATAACTAGTAGTGCAAATCTTTAAAACTGCCACTATTCACCGGCTGCTCGCGTTTATAACACGTTATTACATGCATTTTATTTCCGTCTTACTTTATAAATTATAAGATTATGCCTTTTTCAAATTTTTAAAATATTCGGACTAATGGTTGCCTAATGGGTGGGTTTATAATTGACAGGCGGTATACGAAATATTGTGATTGGACTGCAATACCTATTTAGGAAAATCCATATCCGATGACTCAAGTAAGCATGTGAAAGTGTATGTCGATAATTTATATCATAAAACCGTTTTCTTTTTTTTTGGAACTATTTTTAGTCCGAATCTTCAAGGGTATATACACATTTTATTAGGTAATTATTAATATCTTTTTTAATTATGTGATTCTCTCTTTGGGGATATACGGTAATAATTTCATAACAAGAATTATCAATCGCGAATCAGGAATTTAAAACTAAATTCTTTTCCTGGAGGGTAAATTTAAGCACATGCATGGTATGTTGTCGGAAGCATGGTTAATTGTTAACCGTTATTGACTATTATACATAATTAACAACAAATAATGTGTATACCGCTGGGAGGGAATACCCCAAAGTATTATGACAAGTTTTGACGTCATCGTAATTTATTTTCTTTTGTGGATAAACAAGAGTTCAGGTTTTGTTTCAGTAATTTCTTGTTAGCATCGGCAGTGTGTCTTCAACCGCGTTCGATGTTGAACGACGTAACCAAGCATGTCATGTTTGTTTAAGTGGCTGTTAGATTTGAAATGAAACAGCAAATAATGTTTATTGTTTTATAATAATTAATTGAAATGTTTTTGAAATTAACATACATTGTCGGAATAATTTTATATAACTACGTTGGATGCGTGATCTGTCCTATATACGAAAATGGTAAATTTGATAAAATTTATTTAATGTTAAAGGTTAAATGTTTTGCGTTATTTTGATGGATAAATTATCATTAATCTTGTGATAGAATTGAACAAACTTGAAGAAATTTTCTGAAATATTTCTATTAAAATGGATTATTATTCTAAATCCGGGTTGAATGTAGCACATCATCGCTGCAATAATGATGTTAATGTTTTTTATCAAAACCGCTTATTAAGAAATTCGTCAGTTGAATAGTTTTAGATTTACAAAGTTTTACTGCGGTGCCAGATAAATTCAAAGATGTTTCTTTCACAGTGTGTTTGTTAATTTATCCATAAAAACAAAAACATGACAATTCAATTTCAGTTTTGTTTTTGTTCTTTGTTTTTAATTCATCACGTGCTTATGTATAGTAGCTCGTAAGACAGTTGAATATTTTAAAGTTTTTATTATTTTGGTTTCACGGTACAGTGAATATTTTAATTAGGGAATAACCAAAAATCTACACACGTATTCAAATTAATTACATAAACATATTAATTTAAAAAAATATACTTGTCTTAATAAACAAACATTTTATTATCTCTAATGTCATGACTGGATTATTAAAATTAAACCGCTCTCTTTAATAATCTCTGTCGAATAATTAACTGCGATTTTATTTCCTTCCACAAATCTTTCTTCAACTCTATGAAGAGTATTGTAGAGTAATATTTCTTATAAATTGATTTTGGCCAATAATCTTCAAATACTAATCCATTATGGAAATAAGATACATTCAAGTAATTAAAGACATCGCACTTCGTGATTTTGTTATCTTTGTCACATTTCGGTAAGCTTTCTTGAATCTTTCATTTTATGTATCCGCCTTGTTTCAACTATCAATTCTTAACATCTTTAGAGCTTATTAGTTATTACACTACTCAACTATCTGCTTATTGTCCCATTTCTAGGTTTAATTTCAACTGTCGATTTCTGGCCCACGAACGATTCAAGAAATCAAAGATACAGTTTCAGTCTATTTTCTTTCCTTATTTCATCGTCATTATTTTGACCCGACATTGAAGTCATCTCTAAAGAGCCCAATCAGAATTATTAGTTTATTTGAAAAATCAATTGTAAATTTTGAAATTAAACATTCCTGGAGTCTAAAGTCTCAACTTTTTTGCCTATTCAATTATTTATTCAAAATAGTTTAAATAGTTCCTTCTTGGAAGTATTTCTTTAGTCATCTAGGGATTTCTAGGTAATAAGTATATTAGCTTTCCTTCTAGTAATGTTCTCCAAAAGTTACAAAAATGTCAATTTATTTTAAACAATGAACTCATATATCTGAACTAATGCAATTAAACCATTTGTTCTAATTAATTAGATATTTGCAAATAGAAAATAATAACTGAACTCTTGTCAAAAGTTACTGGATCATATCTGTGCTTGTATCTTAGATCATATATACTCAGTAGATAAAGCCTTCTGCATTTAGCTAATGCATTTGGTTTGTGCCAACATTCAGTCATTGTAGCGCATGCGCAATAAATAAATCTCGTAACTTCAAAAATCATTGGCGTACTTACGCAAATTTCCTACAGAGGCAACATAAATATGTCAAAAGGCAGCATTGATGTTATTTTTATTTATCCTTGTATCTATAGATTATTGTATGACCCAGGAACAAAGAAAAATAAATTTAGAATACAAATAAAATAGTTATTCATCAATTAAAAAATTTTCGGCAAAAAACACCTATAAAATACAGAATTAAAAGTAGAACAATATTTATAATAAAAACCCCGAGTGAAAATATGAATTTTTTTCTGATTTGTAAGACTGTATAGGCGTTCATCTTGTTAACGACATTTTTCTACAAAATCATTTTCACTAAAATGAATTGAACATATCTTCGCACCTTTTGCAATAATAGATGGAAGGCGACAAGATTGCAACCACAATGCTGTACGCTGGGAAAACTAGAAAATTCAATTTATTACGTGTCTAATGTATCTAATATATACCCTTTAACAAGCTTTTGTCTTAATTAACAATATAATAAATCTAAAAACAACAACCAACAAAGAAAATGGTAAAACTAATTGTTAATCCACGTGTACCTAGTAGAACCTACAACATTCAATTAGAACCAGCAGCTTACTTACCTATAAAAAGATATTTTAGTGCCCTTAAATGGACGATTTCCACATAAAATACACGACATATTATTAAAAACCAGCTATTATAAAAACAAAACTGCAAATCACAACACCGCGTATGCTTGCGGACGACACTGCTTTTTGAACAATACAAAATCGCGGAAAACACACTGCGCATGTCTTATAATGACAAGTTGATGTGAATCTTGGCACAAACTTGTGGCTGAAGGCTTTATCTACGGAGTATATATAATCTAAGGCTTGTATATTACAAGTGCAATACTTTGCAGTACAGTGCCATGACCGTGTCGATACCACATAAATACCATATAGTATGGTTTAGCGATACCCCAAAATTATTAAGACTGCCGTATATGTATAGTGAATAAAAGCTGTTTTACATTATACTTTTTTTCGTCTAGAACTTTGACTAAATTCAAAACTAGCTCGACTTGGATAATGTAAATCAGAACAATCGCTTCCAAGTTTTCATGCTAGATTCTAGATTTAAAACTAGGTTCCGTCCTATTTTTCAGCCAAGTTTGTATACTAGACCTGCGCATTAGAGCGATTTTCAGTGGTACCAATATTTTATAACTAATAACTTTGATGTGTTCTTGATCTCTGGAATCGAAATTTTTTATGTATTTATAATATACTGTTGACGACATTGGCAACAACTTGGGCAGCTACCTTTAAAATCTCCTTAATAGAGGCGGGAAATTTAAGTTCAATATAGTATGCAATCTAGTATAGTAACTAGTTTAGTAAATAGTTTAGCCGAAAAAAGTATAATGTAAAACGGCCTTAAGTCTTACGAAATTGCTAGGAATTTGTAATGCATGTATACATAATTGCTACTTACAATTCGTGCCAATATTTGCAGTGCTATTATTTCAATATTTAAAAATACCGGATGTTCTAAACTATATTCTAGAATATTAGTTTTGTAATTTAAAAATCGAATTACAAAGAATTCTAGAACTTCATTTTAATATCTTTCATAGTTTTCGAATAGTCGGGTGTTGATATTGAACGGAAGAAATCCCGATTTTTGTTCGAGTTTGTTTTGTTAAAGATCTCAAATAAGAAAATAATAGTTCAATTTAACAAATGAAAGTTGACATCGTTTTCTGACTGATGGTGTGTTCTAAAAATGCTCTAATATTGGTTTAGCAATTTGGAGATCGAATTACGAAGAGGATTCTTGAATTTCATTTTGATGTCTTTAATAGTTTCCGAATTATCGAGTGTAGAACATTAGGTAGGACACCCTGTATATAAAATAATTTAATAATAACTAAAGAGAAAAAATAATTCTTATAGCTATTTTTACTTAAAAGTTATCGATCATCATTTAAAAGGGAATTCATCTACTTGTGAAAACGCAACGAAATTCCCAATTTTTCTACTTCGGTTTATGTAAGGCGTGTGTTCATGAAATGCGTAAAACACAATTCATGTACAATAATAATTATGGTTAATTGCAAAGGGACTCTTTAATCCAAGGCATTTGCTGAAGCGAGAGGCTCTGAGATGCTCCGAATTTTGATGAGTATTGAGTTGTACGTATTCGCTTTTTTATTTGTTTAAACATTTGTTTTGGTCAAATATAAACCAGGTATAAAGATATGATAAGTTTGCATGTACAAATTATTATAATTAAAATGGGTGTATTCACATTAACAAACACTGTAGGAAAGAGATACTAACTACAAACTTTTCTTTTAAATTTTAATGGCTTGCGTTTAATATTCCTATGATGGAAAAATCAAAATTTTATTATTTATTATTTTTATTATGTAAGACGTTAATTAATTTAATTTAATTATATATTTTATAGTAAACGTGTCCATGACGGTATTTTGATGGATGGAAAACCTTCCAAACGTCGCATGGTTTTAACGTCTTATAAAAAAACCGGTATTTAAAGGCTGTATAGCGATCTGTTAAATCAATGTTTATAAAATAAATTATGTTGTAGTTATTATCACGATTTCTACAATTAAATATGAAGTAGTATCAACTACCAATGGATCCAGTTGCAACTGATGTATCTGCTTATAGGTATTTGTTGCTATAATTTGATTTACAATATATGTACCATTATTTACAAAAATTTCTAATTCCTGTTTAATAGGTTATGTTTCTATACGCATTAAGATTTTTATTTCTTGTTCAAATTTTAAATTTTTTCTACGCTCATCTTTAAAAACACAGTAAAGATACCAGCTTTTTAGTAAACCGGTTGTTTTAAAGTTCTTTGTATTAAATGCAAATTTTCAAAAATAAAATGCTGTAAGAACTGTCGTCTTTATTGTATATTATGTATATTCGAATTTACATTTTTATTATTTATGTTAAAGTAATTAATGGTTACAGCTATATTATTTAATTGACGTATTTTTGTTAGTCACACGACAATTTATCAGATGTAAAATAGGTATTTTTTGGAAACACTGAAGATTCTCCACCAAGACAACAAGCATGCGTTCCTAGTAAGAATATGATGCATTTAGATGTGGAAATTCCAGTGGGATTAATTATTCCAGAACGAAAAAAACAATATTATAGAATTAATCAATATTCTAACAATCATTATTTCTCACGTCAAAGAAATCTTCAACTTATATAGCACAACAATGAGTGCAAAATGCAAAAACTTTTATCATCAAGGTTATGAACGCAAAAACTCCAAACTTGACAC